>JAQFVV010007895.1:0-51318 GCA_028023455.1 Epiperipatus broadwayi
TGAGATTGATTTAAGGATCAATAAAACTACATTATGGGAGCTGCAACATATTTATATTAGCTTAAAGTTAACATAATTAATACATATATAAACACATAGATTTATCCGATTACCATAAAGAGAATTTTTTCCGGAGAACTTTTATTAAATCATAATATTAATAATTCCAAAACCTAGGGACAATTGATTTAACTTTTGAAAGGTTATAAAGTGCGTACATATACACGCGAATATTAATAACTTCTGTTAACTCCCATATGTGTGTGTTAACAGGATACAGCATAAAAACTATTACAAATGAATACAGTATGTGTGTGTGCTTATTAACAGAGATACGCACAACTATTACAATATCTGGGTATGCGCGCGTAAGGCAACACAGAAGCACAGTAGGCTCATAATCTTGTATGCTGAAACCATTCCATAAACCGGGCCTAAAGTAATCAGTAATATACAAAATTGGTGGTGTGGAAACGCGTTGGTAAAAAATTGACCGACAAACAAAGTTTAAGTTTTTAAATATCAATTTATAATTAACACAATTTTAAACATTCTATAAATTTAATAATACACAATAATATTTTAAATAACATTTCCAAACTAGTTTAAATATTCTTGTAGAGATTTTAATAGTAGAACATATATTTATCTAATTTGGTCCAATAACACTGATATAATGATCAGCTTATTATTATTAACTATATATTCACAAATATAATAATAAGATTATTAGTATTTTGAAACTTAAATAATAATAGTTCATTTTATGGTGATAGAGTAATATAATTTGAATCTTGAATAGAATTGAAGTATATGTGCTACGTATAAATGATAATAGCGAAAATGCGGGATATTGCTTGTGTTGGCTCGCTTCTGATGGATTGTCTAACCGGCTATTTGATGCTTCTTGAAGAGTTGAGCGCGAAACCATTGTTTTATTCTTGGAATGTTTGATGGAGGATTCTTGAGTTATGCAGACATTATTCAGGCAGGTTTTTTTGAGGACCTTGTGTTGGACTAAAAATAACGGCATTTTCCAAAGCTACTCATCACGCATGCTTAGTTTCTGATTCATAATAGAAATGCACTGTTATCTCAAACTGGAACAAGACTGTCACTGCAAACTAGACCGAATAAAATCCTTAACTGATTAACTGATGTATTCCGTAATTTACCGACGAGTAGCTCTGATAATTCATCTGTTGTCAAAATTTTAATCCTAAGATGTGTTTGATTGACTGCTTACTAGTAGTAGCACGTGCGTTTATATCTTTAATTAGTATATAATCGCTGTGTGTGTTTTTAAATGCATTTTTCATTTATTTTATAATATTTATTACTGATACATTTTACACTCAATAATTATCATTATTTTATTTAATATCAAAACTATTTAACATATTTTTCTCTTAATTTAAATGAAGAGATTTATACATTTATTTTAAAGCTTTGTATTTCACTAATAGTCCTTAATTTCTGTAAACCTCAGCTAGAATTTCAATCAATGATTTTTTCAACTTTTATTTCAAACTCTTTTGACTAACAGGAAATACATATTTCAAGATTGTAATGTTCTTAATAAATTTAACACTGTGCCAAGGCCAAATTGGCACATGTATATAAAATAATTTTGTCATTAAAAAATTATTAAAACAAAAAAATCTTTCGCAGAGGTTGAAATAAAAGTTGAAAACTCATTGACTTAAAGTGGGAAGGGGGTTTTCTGAAAAGTTAAACTGAAGGTTTTATAAAAAAGAAAGTAAAGAGTTTATTATTATTAGTGAAATACAATTTAAAAGCTTTTTAAATAAACCTCTCTAAATCTCTTCATTTAAATTAAAGAAGAAAAATAATATTAAAACTAGTTTTGATGTGTAGAGTAAAATTATATATGTGTGTGTGAATGTAAAAAAATGTATCAGTATTAAATATTATAAATAAATGAAAAATGCATTTAAAAAAAACACACACAGCGCAGGTGATACTAATTAAAGATATGAAAACAAACACGTTTTGAAAACTACCTTCACTACAATTAAACAATCAATCAAAAAACACATCTTAGGATTAATTGCTAAAGAATTTTGACAACAGATACTTGCCAGAGGATATCAAAAGGAAAACACTCTCGTCAGTATAAAAATACGGAATATTTTATCGGACAATCAGTTAAGAGTTTTATTCAGTCTAGTTTGCAGTGACAGTCTTGTTCCAGTTTGAGATAACAGTGCATTTCTATTATGAATCCAGAAACAAACATGCATTGTTGAGTAGTTTCTTTTGGAAATATACGCTCGTGCTCCAGCCTTTTTAGTCCAACAAGATCTGGATCAAAACCTGCCTGAGAAATAATGTTCTGCATAACAACTCAGAAATCCTCCATCAAATGCTCAACTGTCTTCAAGAATAAAGCAAATGGTTTCGCTGTAGTCTCTTCCAAGAAACATCCAAATCTAACCGGTTAGATATAATCCATCAGAAGCAGCCAACAACAAGCAATATCCACGTTATTCAAAAATCCTAGGTAAACATTTATTGACATCATTATAATGTAGTAGCCACCGCTAAAATTGGAAAATATTCAAGATTCTAAATTTATATTGAACTCTTATCATACATAAAATTTTAAACTATCGATATGTGTGTTTAGAGTTTCCAATGCTTATTAATGCTTTTCTTATTTTTATATTTGTGAACGCTATATTAATTAATATAAAGGGTGATCATTATATCAGTGTTATTAGTTAAATTAGATAAATACTAATGTTTACTACTATTAAAGTCTACATATAATGTTTGAACTAGTCTGGAAGCGCTATTTTAGAATGTGTATTATATTAAATTTATAGAATGTTTAAAATTATTTAATGTTAATTAATAAATTGTCTTTAAAACTTAAACTTTATTTGTCGGTCAATTTTTTTTACCAACCTTTTATTAATTCTTTCCACCACCAATTTTGTATAATTTATTACTGATTAAAAAATTATACTGGGCTAGTTTATGGAATGGTTTCTTTATTGGATTATGAGCCTACTGATCGTTTCTGTGATGCCTTTAGTATACACGCACATACTTGAATATTTGTAATAGTTACATTATTATTGCGTATCTCTGTTAATAAGCACACACACACATACTTGTATTCATTTGTAATAGTTACATTTTTATTGCGTGTATCTGTTAACACACACACATACATGGAGTTAACAGAGTTATTATTATTGCGTGTATATGTGAATACACGCACACATAGCACTTTCAAAGTTAAATCAATTATTCCCTAGGTTTTGGAATTATTATTATTATGATTTAATAAAAGTTCTCCAGGAAAAAAATATCAGAATTATACCGCTCATACATTATATTTATTAGTAAAATCGGATAAATCTATGTGTTTATATATGTATTGGAGATCAGTTGTATTTAACTTTAAGCTAATATAAATATGTTACAGCTCCATAATGTAGTTTTATTGATCCCTTAAATCAATCTCAGGTTTTTCTATAATAAAAGATATCTAGAATATACAGCAAAATAATTATAAGTTTACCCTCCTTATTTTGTTCAAGAGGTGCTCATGTGAGTTAATGGGGAAAATATGGTGTATTGAATTTATCCTCCTGGCGTTGCTAATCTTAAATATTATAGTCAGTTGAACTCAACTCCTTAACAATATATATAAAAGAGAGACTTTATTGAGTTTAAAATGTTTTCCAAGGTAGATATTGATTTACAGTAGGGTAATATGGAGATTTGAAATGACACATTGAATTTTTTTTTGGCCACAGCATTTCCAGAAATTGATCAACCCGTATTATTATATTGTGTTAACGTTTTAGCTTTAATACAAGCTTAAAAGCGTAATATGTCATCCCACTAGCACCTATGATGGCAAGGTCTCATTAAAGTTATATATTTTCAGAATAATAACATTAAGTTTTGGTAAATGCTTTATACATGCATGAGAGGGTTAAGCGATTAGTCTGATACCTATAAGGAGAGATTGTTATTATTACATATATTACTGTTAGTGTACTTAGGGATGCAATAAAACATTGTTGCATTTCATTTGTAGCTAATGCATAGATTAAATAAACATTATACAACATTCTCTAATGGAGTGTTTTGTTATCGAATCACGTTTTTGATAAAACACGAGTATTTATAATTCAAGTAGAAAGTATTTATTAAATAGAACAGAACAATATAATCTATAATCTTTTCAGAGAACTTATTGTTATTATGATTACGTTTGTCTAGTATTTTTTAATAGTTTTTATAATGATAAATTAACTATTATATTTTTTTATTATATGGCTGTTTGTCATTAATTCAAAATTATTATTATTATCTCCATATCTTATAAATAAATATGGTCTAATTACACTATGTTTAAAAAATAATATTTTTATTTATTTATGCAAATTACTTGCATCATTTCCATTTTAATATAGAATTTGTTAATATGAGTGGATACAATAAAATCCCTTTGCTACCTTAATCATATCAAGAATAAATCAGTTTAAAATTGTTGAGATGGATAATTTTTCACAATAGTAATTGTTATATTTCATTAAGAAACCTGAAAAAAATATGATCTAAGCAAATATTATATGAGAGTGAGAAATAACTTCCTAGCCTTATGAAATATAAAACACGGGAAGTGTTATTAGAAGAGTTATTCATCCAATTATAAACACAGTTATACATATTATTAAAGTTATATATAAGAAAGTCCTGAGATTATATTAAAGTTTATGACAATATCCTGAGACGTTACTGACATTAGTTCAATCAGAATCGCACAGAGCTTTGCAAATCAGAAGGTGTGTTTATTATTAGTAGTGATATTGGTAGAGTGAATAACTAGCTTGGGTTCTTTTGCTCGCCTCTTCTCTTATTCCGGTCTCATATGTAGTTAGTTCAGTCATTTTGATTTATATAGTTGTAATATATATATATATGTGTGTCATAGCTATTTCATGATTGTCCATGCAATGTCACATATGAGAGAATTGGTTACAAATAGTTGTGATAATAAAAGTAGCTTTGAAATGATTTAAAGGATATTAAATAAATACATATATATTATAATACATATTTAAGAATTATAATAACGTAATAGACTAGTTTTTATTATTAATCAATACTTGAAGTATTTAAAATAAATAAAAAATAATATAGCAAATTAAACAGTAACTACTAAAAGATTGAGAATTAAATATATATATAATTAAAAGAACGTTGAAATAATTAATTAAATGTAGTATTATTTCAATTACAACATATTAAATTAGGCAGACTAATTACAAAATAGATCATAAAAAAAAAGATTAAAAAAACATTAAAATTGTATTTTGGGTTTATATACATTTGCATTACTATATAATTTTTGTGGAAAACAAGTTTACAAATAGGTAAAACTAATCGCTAGTTTTTATTTTTTTTAAAAAAAAAGATTAGTTAACAAAATAATTATATGGTACATTTTTTTTAATTACAAATAATTATAGGTTATCTAAGGTTTGATAGTAAAAAAAGCAGATGAGGTATTAAAGCATATATAAAAATATTTGTTTCTTTAGAAAACTTCTCTTTGAAACTGGACACTATACAAGCTAACATGATCTTTAGTGGCCAAAAGCTTGAAAATTCTTGGAGCCTATAATTATATACGTTCTGCTAAATGAAGTTTCAACTCCCAGTTAATTACAAATATATTATAATGAACCAGCAAGTATTTATGCAAAAAAATTTTAATAAGTGAAATTGTAGAAAAAGGAAGGAAAATTCAAATCTCCAATGACAAACTTATGTTGGACATTTTAACTGTCTACAAAATAAACATGTACATGTCGATGAGGAAAATCCTAAAGCATGAATTATAGAAATATCACAAAACGCTACTGCAATTTTTTTGGCAAATAAACTGTTTATTATTGGGCAGAGAAGTAAATAATTTGCAAAAAAAAAAAAAAGTTTATAATTTATACTTATTATTTTAAGAACCTTTTAAAATATTTGCTGATATTAATTATTTATATAATTAATATTATAAGTTAATCACGTGTACATTTTATTTTCATATTCTTATAAAAATTGGTGATTATAATATACATATATGCAAAATGGAGGAACGGATGATATATTTATATTAAGTTAAAAGACAGCAATTGGCTACTTCTGAGCATCTTTTTTTAAAAAATCTGTTAAAAAAAGAGGGAAAAAAATTATCTTTGCAAGTCGTCTCCTTTTAAATACTATATAGGTAATTAGGATCTATAAAATATCTAAAAAGTGTTATATGTTATTTTAAATAATAGATGTAATAATAATATTTCAGAGTATAATGCTAAAATTTTGATAGATTAGCAAGAGAGCACAAATTTCAGGTAGCAATAGATGCATTACACAGTGTATAAATACAGTTTGCCTGTATGCATGTTAATTTATGTATAAATATATGAAAACTGCCCCCAAATAAATAAAAAAAACAGTGCTATGGTCATTTAAATTTCAAATTAAATGTAAAAAATTTTTTATTGTTATAAATATGATCAGGTATCACTTTGCACAGATTTAGATCCTTGCACTAATCGACGTTCATGATAAAATCTTTCATGTTATTTGCGATCTTTAATTTATAGTTAAAAAGTTTCTACATTCAAAATACTTTGTATTACTTAGGAATAGAAGTGATTGAGAAGAAATAATATTGTTTATCAGGGTTAGCATCCGAAAGCTGACTACTTTTATGAATTATGAGATTTACAGAAAGTCTGACCATCTCAGAATTATTCATTTAATGAAGGTATGTCTGTAGTAATGTAATATGTTAACCCAGATTCATACTACACTAGTAAATTAACATTTTTTATTTATATATGCATCGCTGAGAATTTATATGTGACTAAGCAAATACATTGTATTTCTAGGAGTCACTAACGTGCAAAATTTTATTCTAGATACATTAAAGGCATGAGATATTTATCATTAGCAATCAGTGATTGATCATATCATTATATTATATTATATGTGTTTATATAATGAATACTTTTAAAGTTTGATTAGTATAAATCTTTGAGATTTTTCGATGATTTTTGAATGTTATATATCGTCTTTCTACATGTATTTAGAAATAAGACTATTCAAGAAATAATATTGTTTATTACTAAAATTGAAAAAGTATAATTAGAAATTAGGCTAGTTATTTAAAGAGGAATACAAGTTGAATTAGAAGACTGTAATTTAAAAAAGATTAATAATAGCCTTTATTGAATACAAGGCCTCATTTTATGCTTTATAAATGTTAACTACAGAATTTTTAAAATGTTTTGCGAATAAAAAGGAGAATTGTATATCTGAAAATTATTTGAATCATAATTTGTCTATCAATTATTGTCTATTATTATTTATTTAGATATTGTGAGATTTCAATTTTTGATATATGAAAAAGTGTCAGGTTGGAATATCACATCCATATGATATTTGATTTAACCATATATTATAAATCGAGAATGATATATTGGTAGGATAAATTAGTGAATTATAAAAAGAGTTAATATAAAGACTAGAAATATTATGAAAAAAATTGTGATAAATCATTTTTGTTACAGAAACATGTTATATCCCTAGAACATTTTTCTCGTGATATTAAATAGAGTCTGGATTTGATGATGATTATGAACTCAACTTTGAATGATAGTTAGTGGTGTTATGCTTATCCTAATGTATATCATTTGCATCACCAATCATTACAATAATTCTCATTAATTTCTCTGCCCTGCATGGTACATAGCAATGTAGAATATCAGATTATGGAACATGATATTCTCAGATGAATTTCAGTTCAAGCATTTCTGATGCTCAAATTTCTTGTGAATGTCTGGGAAATAAAGTCAATTGATGATGATGATTATTATCATTATTATTTTATTAACTTCATTCATATTTGTTGGCAAATTATTGGTTTACTCCTATTTCGGAGTTATATTTAATGAATTATTATCATTTCCATCTTTAAACTTTTTAATATCTCATATTAACAATACTGAACTTTTGTTTTATATAGTTTATTATTCCCAAATGCCTATGTTTTGCCACAATCCATGTGGTCATCTTTACAAATATAAAATGTATATCCTATGAATGAATAAATAAATCAAAATAGTGAGAACAATAAATTCAGATTTGAATCACTAATTCTACAAATATTATCACATGCAATTAAATTCCTAATAAATTTATTTGGAATAGTGATTTAGAAGTGTGAAAGCACGATTTAATAGTATTAATTATAGGATGTATGCTTATTTGGAATAAATGTATGTGGTAATATTTGAAGAAGTAGTGATTTCAATGTGTTGATTTATTTATTTAATCAGAGAATGTATGTTTTGTATCCCTGAAGATAATCTGCATGTTATGAAAGAATTTTGGAATAAAAACTATATAAAACAAAATTTCAATGCTTTAATAGCTGATACAAAAAAGTAAAGATGATGATGATGATGATTATAATAATAATAGTACATGATACATATATAGAACAAAATACTATATTGATTCAAATATAAGCTGCACTTTTTTTCTCCAAATTTTGGACTCCTAAAAGAGGGGTGCTGCTTAAATTCGAAACAATAATTTTTAACGTCTTATTTCTGTGGATCTTTGCTTTATGCTATACATGCACATAGTATTATGATTATTTCCTGTGTAGAATAGCATATTAAATCTTTTTTAATCAATATTTTTTGTATTAATTTCGTAAATGGTTTTAACACTCTCTCAAACTGCTACTTTTAACATTATTTTGCCAATTTTATTGGTATTTTATCAAGAAAAATTTACCAAATAACCTTTAAAATATTTTTACAACTAACAAATCAATATAACAATGACAAAGCCTGTCATACAAAGTGCTGATTGGTTGCCTGTCAAAATTTTGATAGTTCCGGTGGCTTCCTTTTAATTTTTAAAAGAAAATGAATGTTTTAAAATCTTTTAACGTTAGTTTGCCAATCTTAACAAATCAGATTCATTTTGATTTTGGAAGTGAAAATAAATGTATTAGAATCTTTTAATATTACTTTACTGATTTTGCCATCACTTCATCAAGAAAACTTTACTGAATAACCTTTAAAATAGTTTTACAACTAACAAATTAATATAACAATGAGATAAGAGTCTGCCTTCCATGACGCTGATTGTTGTTCTCATCACAAGAGAGCACTTATCAAAATTTTGATAGTTTCAATAGCTCACTTTTGAATTTTAAAATGAAAATGAATGTTTTAGAATCTTTCAACATTATTTTGCTGACATTGACAATTCCGATGAATTGGTTTTGAATTTCAAAGTGAAAATGAATGTTTTTAGAATCTTTTTTTTTTTTACACATTTTAAATTTTTTTCCAAAAATATTTGTAAAAACTTAAATTATTTTAGATGAATGACTCAGATTTTAATAGAAAAATGTACTTTTACATGAATGCAAATTGACAAAGAAATTATATCATTCAGCTGCAATTTAAATGGTCTAAAGATGATGTATCTGATGGAATAGTAAAGATGATAATTCAAGTTCTGAAAGTGAAGCTGTAGAAAGTGAACGTACTGTGTATCTGAAGATTTGCAATAAATTAGGTAAGTTTTTTTGCATTTATATTAGATTCCTATTTAAGTACATATATGCAGCTTAAATTCTGGGGATAATTTTTTTTCAAATTTTTCAGGCTTAAAATCCTCCTGTGTTTTAAATTCAAAGGCAGCTTATATTCAAAGTAATATGGTATTTAAACTGTGGTGAAAAGTTAAATTGTATGTGCGTCTAAACAGTATTGAATAATCATAAATGCATAACAGCTTTAAATATCATTCTTTACATCAGAAATATTCAGAGCTAGCATAAAACAATCAAGATAGTACTAAATCAATTATTTTAACTATAATTGAAATTTTTAAGACTTTTTTTATTTACTATCTAATAAATGTATGATTGACTGCAACAACTAAAAAAAAATGTTAAGCTTGATTGGAAATCCTCATATTTCTAAAAATTTTGTACAGCAAATGGGCAGCTCAAGTTATGACTTGGTAGATCAATGTATTAATTAACCATTACTCAAAATAAAACTATTATTTATATATATAAAACAAAACAATCAATATATAAAAAAGCAACAAATTTGATATTTATATATAGAGAGAATTAATTCTCATGTTTTTTCTTTCTCAGAACAATCTTATTAAATGTATATTTTATTATAATAAACTCCAAACATTTAAAATAATATAAATATTTAATCTTTGTTTTAAGGGTGATCGTAAAGGGAGAAAAGTATTTAAAATAATAGAATAATATTTCTTCTCTCTTTTGTAATTTTACTTAACTATTAATAAAAATTTTAATTTAAAAAAAATAATAAGAGAGAAATGAGTAAAATTTTAAATAATGATTATCAGTTTTAAAATGAAAAAAAAAAATAATAAAGTTTTAACATTTTGATAAGAAATACAGTTTTTAATTAATTAAAGTTGTTTTTTTTTTCTTTTCTCTTTACTTCTCTAAAACAAAGCTATGGTTATATAAAAGTGTAATTTAAGGCTTATACTATTTTCAAATGATTAAAAAAAAAATAACTAAAAAGGAATTGCAATAATTGTGATTAGAATGTTTTTTAATTAGAAGAAACAACAGGAAGGAAATAATTAAATAACATTTTTGTGAATATAGACTCAATTGGTCTGCAGGTTAATGCAGTAAAGTCTGAGATAGCACATAATTGGATGGAAAACAAGAGTGCCAAAAAATAAGATAGGAGTAGGTTAAAACAGTAGTCTTTAGTATCTTGTGAAAAAGTCAGAAGCTGAAGAAATTAGTAGTGGTAGTATAGTCTGAAATAAGATTAATGCCATTACTAGTTTAAAAATTGTAAAAATGAATTTGAAGAAAGCGTGCACTACCCTAGGAGAAATCTGCAAAATGTTTTGTATTCCATTCAAAAGTATGACTTCCTGATCTGTACAAATCTGAAAATTATTATATTGTGAAATGGATAAATGTAATAGTGTTTACCTGCCCTGTATCATGACAATGGGAATTTGAAGTTACAAAAAAAAGAAAGTTAATGGAAAAACTTTTAATTATTTAATCTGAAAATTGAAGAAACCAAAAAAAAAAAGAGCTCACTGGAAAAGAAACTTATAAATTCAAAAGAATTCAAAAGATTAAAACCATGGCAATATAAGGTATTGTACTTTACATATCTGTTTTAAAAATAATTTTTAATATAAGTAATAATTTTTAGTATAATAATAAATAATATTTATTAATTTTTTTGCTGAAACATGTTTTTTTAATTTATTTTAATTTTCCTACAAAATGTAATTGTATAGTGTCTTACCATTTTCATGAAAAAAAAAGAAAGTTTAAGCTAATTTAAAATTATCTTATCTCTTGTTGTGAAATGTTGTTTCTCATTTTAATCATTGAAAACAGAAATATGATTTTACTATATGATTTTTTTTATAAAATTTATTAAGACTTGAAATTTAACATATTGTCATATCTTTTCTGAATTCATTAATTTCATTATATAATTATTTAAAAAGTGTTAATGTCCTTATTACTCCAACTATCTGTTTTGTGAATTGGCAGTGTGTGTGACTTGGATTTCATTATATCATAATATTTTAAAGAAATTTTAAATTACCTAGTAAGATTATTCAAATTAAGGTAGATTACATTTATATTTTCTCTTGTTCAGTCCCTAGAGTCTTTTGATCAAGAGCTAGCTCTAGAGCAATAATAGTTAATTTATTTACATGTGGAAGTTTAAATGTGTTTGGATATCCAGATAATTATCTAAATGATACAAGAGCCAAAATCATTTTTGAAAATCCATTCACTGCATTTTAAATTTGAACTTAGTATAATATATGGCAGTATATCCTTGAGACCATATGACCAAAATAGTGATGATGATTAGCATGTATCAGAATCCATACATTTTTCTGATGGATACTTTAGCACTTAAGTATATGCACATAGATGATTGTTTTATATTATGCCCTAAATTTGGTATTAGTGAGAAGATACATAGCAGAAAGAATGACTTGATTATTCTTGTGTAATGCTGGTGATATAGCTTATAACTACCATAATGATTTATTTTACTTTATGCTAATGTCTTCATGCTTCTTTTATATTTGTTCATTAACTATAATATTTGGGGATGATTATCTTCTGCCATACTATTACAATATTTAAAAAACAAATGAAACTCATTATGACAATATCTGTTCATCAAAGTATGAACTATTACATATGGCCACTATCAAGGTCTCTCAGTTAAAAAATATATGAAATAAAAATCACTTTCTATATGTATATCAATCATAGTATACATACTTATTTTATATTTTATTAGGATTGCATATTTGATATACCAAAATTATTTATATGCTCATTAAAAATCATTATTAAAAAAAAGCTATGTTAAAATTATAACAAACTTTAAAATAACCATATGAATAAATATAATTCTTTTTTACTCTTTTTTTCTTCTTTACTTTAAAATTTCAGTTTATTTCTTTTGTCTTAATTATTTGAATTTTCTGTAATCTTGAACTTATTGATTTACATTCCTTCCTCTTTTTAAAAATCTATCCAATTTATTTTACTTATAAATATACCTATATATCAATTAGTGCTTCATTTACGAAAGGATTCATAATAATGATCATTTTGATTCACAATCGATTATGCACTATTATGATCATAAAAAAAAAAATATTTTCTAGTGGCCATTTTGTAAGAGATCATGGTACAGGATAGTTATTATTACTACTATGTCATTCAAATGCAAAATAGCAACTTTCATACTGAAACTGTATAGTACAGAGTTTATTCATAATACATAATATTACAATGCTGTATACAAAATTTTGATTGTAAACTTAGAATATGATTAATGAACACACAGTATTTCATTTAATTTATATGTACTGTCCTTACAAAATAATTAAAATTTCATTAATAATACTGTATTGTACAGTACTATATATCCAAAGCATTTTCATTGTTAAAGACTACAAAAGTAAAAAAAATAAAGATTCATTCACAAGTAAAATATTTTGATGATGCAATAACCAAATGTATTAACATTACATTTTAAAATTTGTACATTAGCTTAAAATTATAACTTTAATGGATATTTTTACAAATGGCAGTTTACATGCAACAAAAATTTCATTCATTGTAATGGTAAAATTAAATTATCGTAATTATTTTGAAAAACAAAATGATTTTATGAATATATAATACTATATATGTACTAATTACTAACTATAGTACTATACTGTAGAGTATAAGTGTAAAATATCATTTATTTGCCAATTCTAAATCAATATCATAGAGCAATTTGTTTTAGATTTATTCAAGCTAGTTACAACATTATCAAAATTGTAGATCAACACAGTAATGGATTTAAAAAAATACAAAATTCATTCAGCATAAAACAAAATAAATTTTGGTCCTAGACAGTGCATGTATAATATTAGCTAAAATATTTAATCAATTAATTTTGAATTAAAATTTTTCTGTCAAATCAAAATGGCTTCCATCACAAAATATTTTCAGTAAAAAAAAGAGGGAGAGACAAAGAGGGAAAAATGGTTTCAGATTTAAGCAATTACAGTACTGTACAGTAATATCAACAATTATTAAATCTAAATTAAAAAACACACTTACTATGTTTGCTTAATTTTAAATCATTTTGTAATTCATTTAAAATATCCAAAGCAATTGTGACATTATCACACATGTAAAAAAAAATGCAGTACTGAGGGAAAAAATATAGATTTATTCAGCATAAGACTAAAAATAATTTTTGGTCATAAACTATCAATATTATACATATTGTGTATCTAAATTTTCAGTCAATCAATTTTGGATTAAAACATTTATGAATGCTAATTTTAATCAAATCAAAACTGCTATCCATTGTAATTGAATTGCATTTTTGTCAAAAAAAAATATGAGGATGATTTTATGCAATTAATAAATTCTGTATGATGAAAATGCAACACAAAAAAATGAAATAAAATTAATGACTTTAATTTTTATTCAATAGTCCATATTTCTGCTATTGAAATATATTTGAATATTCGACAAATTGCTAAGTCATTGCAAAAAAATGGCGACTCCATGTGATAAAATAATAACAACTCATGGACAAAAAAATCACAGCTAGCAAATTTGTATGGAAGGCATTACTTATTTAAATCAGCACAGCACGACATTTTAACAAAAACCTTAAATATTGATTGCAAAAAATTCAGAATGCATTAAGATTTCTTTTTATAATAAATCAGATTTTTTTTAAAGTTAACTGTGATTAGATTTTTGTACTATAGTTATATTTATTTGACTATTGTTACATTAATGATAAATAACAATTATTTATGATCAATCAAATGAATTGTTATTAAACATTTTGTTTAATTCAAATATTTTCATGTAAGTAATATAATACAGTAATACAAATTAAAAGAAAATAAAACTTCACTATGTATTTTTTTTTTCAGTGTAACGAGAAAGAATTGCACAGAAAAAAAAAAGAAATTAAATGCTAGTTTAGTTTCACTTTCTCTATTGCACAGTAAAACATACATATTTTTTCTAGTGATATTCAACATTTTTTAAAGATGTTTAAAAGTCATTGCAGAAACTAATATGACAACAGAAGCATCAAGAAAATCTTTCAGCTTGAAATCAAAATGGATAACTTACATCGACTGGAAAATGTTCATCTATGGATTTAGCCATGTCTAGTGTTGCCACCGTTTTGAAGAACAAAGTGCTCAAACCATCATAGGTGCTGCCAAACTTTTCAAAATCACAAAATCATGACACTCTTTATTCGAAAAACTGGAAAAAATGCTGTTACAGTGGATCAATTCATATAATTACCTAGGAATACCTATATGCTTTGTATTACCTCAAGAAAAATGATCTTTGGCAAAAAGCAATTGACAAGTGAAATGAAAGTGTCAGAGATTTAGAAATTAAAGCCAGTCATGGATCATTCGATAGATTTCAAATTTGTGGATATCTACACAATAAAAAAATTACTGAAGAAGCAGCCTCAGCAAATATTATTGCAGCTGAAAATTTTGCATCTGAACTGTTTATTATTATACAGAAAGGAAAACATACCATGAAACAAGTCTTCAATATTGATGAAACTGGCCTTGTCTGGAAATGAATGCCATCATGAACATTTATTTTGAAAAAAGAAAGAAAAGCTCCAGGTTACAAGCTATCCCATCCGAGGATTGTTTTACATTAGAGATGTAAACTAAAGCCATTTCTTGTCTATCATTCTGAGAATCCACATGATTTTAAAAAAAATTGAGAAGACATCTGTACCTGTTATACAGTGATCAAATAACAAAGCATGGGTGACAGGACTATTTTTATAGATTAGATTAAGACATATCTGTTACCTTTTATCACTAGATGCTGCAGTAATCTCATGGACAAGGCCTTGTTGGTAATAAACAATGTGCTTGGACATCCTACAGACATCTCAGATTATGCAAATAACATCCAGTTCACGCTTTTACCAATGAATACCATGCCACTTCTTAAACCTATGAATTAAGGAGTTATCACAATCTTCAAGTTATACGATCTTCAAAAATTAATACAACAGCTCATAGGCACTTTGGATAAGGATGCAGATAACAATTTCACATTACTGGAATGCTTTCAATTATAAAAACGGCTATTAATTTTATAGAGAATGCATGAACTATGATCACTAACACAGCTCTTAAACTCCCAATAAAGACCGACTAATCGAAGCAGAATCTACTTCAATCATACAGAAAAACATACTTGACATAATAAAAAAAGCGGGATTTACAGAAGATGATGACAACAACATCAAAGATCTTTTGGATTCACACACAGGCAAATTAACTAATGAGGAATTAATTAACTTGATGAGGAAAAGGAAGACAATGAAGAAAAGATAATTGACAAGCCTGAAGAAAAGAATCTTGACATCAATAAAATGAAGGAATTTATTTCATATCAGGAAGCCATGAACAGCTTTGTGGATAAATCTAATCCTGACTTGGAATGCAGCATTAAAATTTTAAAATGCCTTAAGTCAAAAAATGAGACCTTATAAGATATTGTATAAAACAAACATCCAAGAAGCATGTCAACTATCTATTCTAAACTTTTTCACTAGAGATGCTCAGCCACCAACATCTTGTGCATTGCCTCCAAAAAAACAAAAATTATCAGAGGATTTAGAATACAATAATGGATTTTAGAATATCAACTGATAAAATGACCAAAAAGACTGGATAACAGTGATTGGTAAATGAATCATAGGTTAACTGTTTTTTATATAGATTTTTAAGTTGCATTATCATACATACATACATATTTTTAGTGAATACTTGCATAATACACAGAGCACAGTTTACATAAGCATATGACCAATGTTAAGGGTTTTTTTTAAAAATTACTATATATATATACTAGATTAAGTTATTTTTTAAACATAATAATCACAGTTTATAATTTTATCTGGTGCAACTGACCAATTTTTCCCCCATAGGAAACCGTTATAAACTCCTTGTTCTTTTTACAATATTCTTGTTTAATGATGAGTTTTGGAGACTCAATTGCCTTTACTAAGTGGGGTAAAGGTGTATAGAAATATCATAAATTTTTTTTATTTAAAATTGGTCATTCATTTTTTTAGTATCTTTCTTATCATTTTCTATTATTTTCATGTTATATTCATAATGTTCTTTGCATTCTTTTAGCCTGACACTGGAATTTTTGTCACTCAATTGTTGTCTCCTAATTTTTAAGTATTCTCCCATGTCTCAATGTATGATAGATATTCTTTTATATTGTGCACACTCCATTAAATATGCTATATTCACATTATCCATACTATATACATTCTAATGAATCATCTCAATATTTATTTAGTATATCATATTTTATAGAGTTCATCATTAATAAAACAGATATTGCTAGTTATCTATAATTCTGTTCAAATTTGTTTCATTGATAAACACATTCAGAACACAGTGGGACAAAGAATCATCCAGACACACCTAAAACCAAACATATACAAACAGCTGCAATAGATATCAAAAATAACAAGTATTATTCAGATAAACATATAAAAGTTTCATAAAACAATACTAAAATAAAATATTTTAATCACAAAATATAATGCATACTTCTAATAAACATTATTTTAAGTATTAAATTTCATTAAAAGTTAAAACATTGCTAATTTGGAAACTTTGTTATTATGACTGCATGTTAAATATGTTTATCTATTAGCAACATATTTTTTAAATATATACATAATCTTAAAAGTATTATAATAAAGCAGAAAATTATACAAGATTTGAATGTTGGATGTATTTAGAAAACTGGTTAAGTGATATTAGAAAATGCAAAAATAAATGAGAATGTAAATTATAACGATAAAATGAGATTTCACTATAAAAAAAAAAGATTATTAATTTGGTTTATTAAAGATAATCTAGGAAATAGACTTGTTAACTATTTGCATCATGAAAACATGCAGATATTTAAAAAAATATTTGACATTTTTACAGATACAGCTTTAAAAAACATGTTTGAAAAAAAGTTTCATTTGTTATTTTACAAATAGTACAACCATCAACGTGTACTGGTTTACAAATATAAAAAAGAGAGGGTGAGAATAAATTGGGTAGTATTTTCAGATGAAGAAATTCTTAAATATATTCCGAGAGAGAAAAATCAGAAAAAGAAAGATTATTAGATGAGAAGTAGTCAAAATTTTACAGTCTATGTGCTAATTTTTACATCATGATTTCAGATATGCCATGTAATATTTATACTATAATAATGTATTATGGGAAAAATTTAGTTTTAAATATCGTTTTAATGAGATTTCCGAATCTATTTTGCTTTCACCAAACTTTTAATTTTTGGACTTAAAATTTTAATCTCATTTAATTTTTTTTTTTTTTTAGCAATTTCACGAATGAAAATAAATTTCAGAGAGGATAAAAACTGCAAGGCTTATAAAATGAAAATTAAAAAAAATTATGAATACTCTCTGGATTGTCATTTCAAGTGTGAACTTACAGAATGAATGTTTATTTTATTTGAGTACTTATTAAACTGTTTTTTGATTACCGTATTACTTTATAGCTAAGATTTAAGCTAACTTTTTACTTTTTAATCAAAAATCTGATGCATTATATGGAATCTCATAAACGATCACATTTAATGCATACACATAGGTTAGCCAGCCCTACAAAAAGTAATAATGATGTTTGAAAAAGAAAGAATAAACCTTCTTAAAGAAAGTAATCTGGATTGAAGTAGCTGAGTGACAAAATAACGTTTAAAAGTTCAATAAAATTCACTTATTTCTTAATTCTTGTTTTAATAAAGCTTATGCACCTTCATTATATAAATTCAACATATTTACTGGCTTTTAAATTCAAACAGTAATTATTACCTATAATATATTTATATACGACAAATGAATGTACACACACTAATTGTTTCAATCATCAGTTAAGAAACAATTTTGTCACCATATGTGATCCTGACACTACTGTCAAATAATTTAAAGATTTGGTAGCATTTTTGTTTCCAGTATTTTGAAAAAGTCATTTGATATCATCCATACCACATAAATATTATTAGAAATATAAATGTTTTTATGCTAACGTGTTAATTTTAAATAGGGTGCTAAAAGAAATCTCAATATATATGTATACATATTCTTTTTCATTTGAAAAATTTATATTCCACAACAATTATATATATATATAGGAATGCTTCAATTATTGCTTTTAATTGGTTCTGGCAATATCCAGCACTGTTTGAAACCCTACTCATCGAGGAACGAAAGCTATAGGAAAAATGGTAATTGGTTCCAATAAATTTTTTTGTCAGCACTTTTTTCAATTATCAATATATTAATGATGATTTCCATGTTTAAAATAAATAATAAAATGATATGAATAAATAATAAAACGATATAAATATAGTGCATATTTTTTTAAAGATTTTTTTATTACCAAAAAACTGCAATATTGATGTCTGCACTGGTTTCTTCTTTGGCCTCTTCTCTTCATACATTTCTTTGTAGCATCGAATTGTAGTGTTGATATTTCAGTGAATTATAATGCTATGTTTAATATTTGGATCAACTTCCATAATATAGTTGAAAAGGGTTTCAACTATGTTAGTAATTTTCTCAAGTTCTTCAGCTGTTATTTCTTTTGTAGGAACTTCATGTAATTCTGCATTATCTAAGTTTGTCTCATCTTCTTCATAAGCTAGTTGGTCTTCTATATTAATGAGTTTCATTATCCAAGTCTTTTGTATTTGATTCAATACACTCAACCACATTGGTGGAATCTAATTCTTCAAATTAAAGTTCTTTTCCAATTTCTACTACATTATTAGTAACTTCAGCAAAATGGGCTCCGAAACCCATGAAATCATTTGCACAATGTGATATATGTTTCCATACCGCCCTCATATTACTGGCTGTAACTTCAAGCCATGATTTTTCTGATGTTGTAGCTCTTCCAAAATTCAGTTAAAGTTTGAGCATTTTTCCCCATTGTGGCTTTTATGGCTTGTGTGAAAGTTTTGCACAAATAATAGACCTTAAAAATTGCAATGATACCTTAAACCATTGGCTGAATTAATGAAATAATATTTGGTGGAAGATTTAAATCACAAAGTCCAGTTAGATGATTTAGTGCATTATCTAAGATCAATAAAATTTTAAAATCAAAACCATTTTCTCTGCAATAACACTCTATTGTAGGAAAAAAGTAGTTGGTAAACCAATTTTCAAATAAATTTTTTGTGACCCATGCTTTTTTATTTGAGCGCCAATACGAGGAGAATGTTCTTTGAGAAATCTTTAAGACATCTAAGATTTTCAGCACAATACACAAGCATCAGTTTTAATTTGAAATCTGCTGCTGCATTTTCACCAATAAAAGTGTTAGGTGGTCTTTTGAAATTTTATATCCAGGGCATGCCTTTTCATTTGCTGCTATATAAGTTCATGTTGGTAATTTTTTCCAAAACATTCCTGTTCCATCAACATTAAATTTGTTCATCTTTATAGTGACCTTTTTCTATAATTTCAATTAATTCCTGAGGATATTTTAAAGCAGCTTTCTGCACTTGCACTTACAATACGGATATTATGAATGCCAGTTTGCTTTTTAAAACGAAAAAACAACCCATGACTTGCTGTAAAAATTACATTAGTTTTCCCTGCTTCTTCATTTTCTATTTTTTGGTTTTCTTTCAAGTCATTGTAGAGACTAAGTGCTTTGGCTTGAATTTCCATTTGGCATAGAGGAATTATTTTTTGATCTAAATCTTCAACCCATATCGATAACAGCCATTCCATATCTACAATTAGACTGCTTCTGTTTTTAGTTATTGATTTAGATAAATAAAATGCTGTAGCTTTTTAATAATTTGTCTAATTGATGATTCATTCATCCCTTTTTCACGGCCTATTTTAGCAAAGGAAGCACCTTCTTCATGAAGCTTTATTATATCAAGGTTTTGTTCTAATGTTACAACAATCACTTAAAGTGTGTTATTTCCAGGACTTTTTCTTTTCACATTCATGGTTGTTTAGTTGTTTATAAAAGAGGTGATTATAATTTTTTAAAAGCTGAAAATGATGAATAACCCAATATCAATGTAGCATGGCTAGAAAACAATGTATGTCTAGCGCAGTTATCGTACAGTGTACAATAACCATATGCCAAATACAGACAATGAGAAATTTGAATGGGATGTTTTTTTTTTTTTTACATTTTTTTACTTATAAAAAAAAAACTAATTTAAAATGTTACTTTATTAATTAACAAACCTGTGTAAAATTCAATTTGTAATGTACTGTATTCCATTTTTATTTTAAGATTTTCATATCTTAATTTCTTTGATCACAAGATACAGTACTATAATATCCTGTCTCACTTTCTCTTTTTCTCTCTCTGGTGACTTCTCCTATTTGGGAGAGTATCTGATTTTTGTTTAATAATAATAATTTTTAGTGGATTATTGTTCTATTGTTTTAATACCATACTATAGTGAAACAGTACTAATCGAGGCATTCCTGTATATCATTTAATGTTAAGTCAACATAAAGTTTTAAATACTTTTTTTTCTTTTTTAGTAACATTATATATTAGAACAATCAATAGATCTTATTGTTTATTATTAAACATGCATTTTTGATCATGATATCATAAAGAATATCTGAATATAAATTTCTGGTTATAAAGATATTAAAAATTGGAAATAATGCCAGCAGAAATTGAATATTCTTTGTCATAAAAAACAACATATTAACATTAATCCATCTCATTTTGGAATACAAATAAACTATCAATCACCAGATTCTAAATCTGTAAATATTTGTTCTTATAAGTAATTTTATTTTTAATCTATATATATGTTTAAAAATTAAATGAAAAGAGCTCATTGCATTTATAATGAGTACTGTTCATATATATTGAAAGCAAAGGTCTCTCCAATTGTGTCACAAACAATGTTAACATTTTGCGGAAACTCATGTCTAATTGTATGCACATATATATTCACAATAGATTATATAAATTTATAAATTTACTGTATAGCTAGAATTGGGATGATAACTTTTAATGGTATATATATACATTTTAACTATTCTTAGATTTGTATAAAAATATTCAGTTTAATGAAAATCTTTATAATCTCAAAAATAAAAAGGTTACAATTCTTGATTAGATATCTGGAGAAGTTTTTAAAATATGGAAGTGATATGTAAGCTTCAAAAATATTTGAATTTTTTGGAAATATATGAACCCATGAAACTGTGCCATCCAATCTTAAGGCTACATTTATGGTACTATTTAAAAAAAAAAAAAACAAAGGAATAGACAAGACTGAAGTAATTATGATGAATTATCATTATTATCCACTATAGTAAAGATTTTTTTCAAAGATTTTATTGAATAAGGTTACCAGGGATTCAATGTGATCTTAGGGATTCAAGAAGCACTATAGTGAGCAAATGCAAGAAAAGTATTCAGAACAAAAAAGTGATTTATAATTTGCTTTAATTGAATTAGTCAAGACATTTCATATAGTTAATGAAATAGGCACATGGCAGCCCACCAAAATTTACTCATATTACGCAGCTGCTACATGATGAAAAAGAGAAAAATTTATTACTACAGATGGAAATACTGATGTATTTGAAATAAAAATTAGTGTTAAAAAAAGATGTGTACTGGTTATAATATTTTCAATTTTTATAAAGTGGTGTTTGAAACTGTATATAGAAAGCTTAATGACCCAGGAGTCAAGTTACAATACAACTTCACTGTAGAATTTTTAATTTACATCAATTAAAAGCAAAAACTAGAACTTCATCTTCTTAGATTCTTGATTTATAGCATGTTGATGATTAGACTATTTTTGTCAGTTTAAAAACTGATTTACAGAATATACTCAATGCTTTTCTATGTTAATTAATGTTCAAAACACTCATGTTCTTTATCTGCTTGTGATGGAAGAAAAATTTTCAACAACTTTTAGTTTGGATAGTTATCAACTTGAGAATACAAACCAGTTTAAATACCTTGATAATTTTATAAGTAAGAAGATGAATGGAAATAATGAGGTACAACACAGAATACAATATGCACTGCTGCTTTTAGCAAGTTAAAAAATAGAGTAATTCTTCACAAGGTAAGAGTAACTGCAACTTAATTATCTGTATGTAGAGGTGTTATGGTTGCGTTCCATCGATGCAAACCTAATGTACTTTTGCTACTCAAGCTTATTTTCTATATAAAAGAAGTTACCATTTCAAATATAATTTGAGTTGACACAAAGATTTCTATAAAACAGCAGGTCTTCATGAATTTGCAAATTATACAAGTATTTGATAAATACCCTTATCATTATTTGTATTGTCAGATGACTTATAATGTTGTATGACAAATATATTACCTGCTAATCACAGAGAAATGATATTATTAGTAATACTATATATTTTTCCTTAGACACAAGAATTTTTTCAAGGGGTATGATATTTCAAAACCATGGATAGTTTCACCGATTTTTATAGCTGCCTGGAAAAACAAAATCTTTGACAATTATCTAAAGATTTTTTTTTTCGTTTTAGCAAATAATAAAACAATTTTAAAATAAACTTTTATTAATTTGACATTTAATTTAGTATGCTTTGAAGAAGAAAAAACTTAGTTTATCACTTTAACTCTTTATTTTAAAAAATTCAGTTCTGTTACTTCTAAGTTTTCTATACAGAGTATATTTATATGATGACTATGTTTTCCGGGTCTCATACAATCATTTGATAACTATTTCTCGCAGATTATAGCTCATGTGGATCATTATATTTAAGTAAGAAGAATCAATCAATCATATCCACAATTTTTTTCACGAAATATTTTCTGCCTCTTGCCATCTCATATTGAAAACAATGTGGATGATTCTGCCAATTTTGGTCAAATGTAGCTTGCCACATTGACATTTTTTGGTATTTCCATTGCTTTTGCTGTCTGACTTCTACAAACACATTGTTTTTATTAGCCATTTATCCACCTGATGTTTAAATTTTTAATCAAAAATTATAATATACTCTAGAAGAAGCTATATTTGTCACAAAAAGAAAACCAGTAAATCGCACAAGTAAGAAAATTTCCCGGTATTTATAATACGGAAAATATATGAATTGTAAAATAAACAGTGATTACTAAATCACCCTAAATAGTGTAATAATGTAGCAATTTTCACAATAAAATGTAAAATAATATATCTGTATATAAAAATAAATTCAATTATCTACGTGTAATTTAAAAATTCGAAATTTATTTTCACAAAAGTTACCTTGATAAGATATTTAGCTGATCTATTTATAGTTATTGAACTACAGAAGAAAAAATGAATATTTAAGCGAATTATTAAGCCCGAAGATATAAAAGATGACCAACTCATAGATTGTTCATGTCGGTATCAAATCAAATATTGTTTATCTACCTTAAATTTGGCATTTAATAAGTTTTAAATTATGCAAACTAATTTATCCAAAATACATACTATTATTTTTGACACAACAAAATATGATTACATATAGACAACCATTCTTTTTTATTTCATAAATAATTACATATAAATAAAGATACAATAATAGACAAATAAATAACCCCCAAGATGCATTTCGTGCTGAACCAGCACTCATCAGTTGGGCCAGGTCATCATCTCGCATAGACATTTTTATTACATAAAGAGTATTTAAAAGTAGAGCAAATTATTTCATTTTTATTTTCATGCGCCAATTTACTCCTCTCCCAATTTTTACGTTATCAACTTTTTGATAAACACATAATGATTATTCCTAATCATTTATTAAGATTTCCTCTAGCACAGATATAAACTTTAATCCAAGTTAAAGATTAATATATCTCATTTTCAGCACACACACATGGCTATTTACATTTCTCTTTCTCCCATGCGTAATATCTTTTTTATAGATAGACAACTGTATTTCATAGCTGATTTACTTTTTACTTTAACCTAATTTTGTGTACATATTTTCTTCCTCTCATTTCTTTTATAGCCTCAAAAAGAATTTAAGAATAATATAAACCTCTATAAGAAGAATTGTTTAAATGCAAAAGGGAATGTCTGGATAGATTTTGATATGACAGATATAATCAAGAGATGAAATATATATATATATTTAGCTATAATATCTCAGGTTTACAAAATCATAATTATTAATTATATGCCTACGGCGGATATTAAATATTAAGCATATAATATATACACAAATACTTTTTTTTTCAATCGATATTAAAAAAAGAATTTCACAATGAATATAAATATCAAGCATATAATATATACACAAATACTTCTTTTTTTCAATCTATATTAAAAAAATAATTTCAATTAATTTTTTAAACCCTATTATCTATATATATTGTATCACTAGAAAATTAAAAACGAAAAATATATATATATATTTTTAAAAAAACCTAAAAATTATGGATCAGAATATCTAAGTGAATATCTATTTCCAAAAACTATTTTAGTTTTATAAACACTTTATTTTAATAATTTTCAAATGCCTGGGAATAATATCAGATTACTTTTTGAAAATATCTCTTTCTTTTGAACCAGACTTGCTAATAGACTTTTAATAAGCCTCATTCAAGCAATAGGTTAGAAAATGATTGACCCAAAGTGACCAGCAGCAATTTATTAGTAATGGATAAGCCTAATCAATACCAGAAAACCTCTCCTAGACTATAGTCAGTCGGATAAGATAAGGCTCTGTAACAAGCTATTCTGGAGGCATGTTTTGTCTGTGGTAGATTTAACTTTAGTCTACATTCCAATAGAGCACAGCCACAGATGTTGAGCCTTGAGGAAAAGATGGCTAATGAAGAATGCGATTAAAGGATTAGAAAAGGCTGTAATGGATTAAATCAAGATATAAAATACCTAATACAAACAAGCCCATTTTTAAACAAACGCTTTCTTTTACATATACATATATAAAACAACACAAACTGTGAGGTTTTTTTTTTGATATTAACAAATAATAAAGCAACAAACTAATTAAATGGGACAACTATACAATCAAACAAAGAAAATTTAGTAAAAATGGAAAAGTTAAAACTATGCCATATATGTGTGTCATAAATACATGCTGTAATCTGTTTATTTGGCCATTTGAACTCATTAATTGATTTAGTGTTAACATATTCATTTAGTCAATGTAACTGACTTTTATACATATTTATTGCTATTACTGCTCCTTTATATTTTTATAAGCATAAATAATTTTAAATAACAGATAATAACTAAGTTTACCATTTATGTATCATCTTTTCTGGTAGAAAATGAGCAATTTTCAAAAAAAAGAAATGTTAATTAAGATGAGATTACTATTGTACCAATGAAAAACTAAAAGATAATAAAAAATCAATTAAGAAGGCAAGATTAAAGATCTTAAAATGACCTGCCAAAACCTATTGTAAAACATAATCAGCTGAAATTGTTTATTGTATTGTGATTAGCCTTTTCTATAAATATGGATTAGACATAATTAAAATACAAATGGTAAAAGTACTTAAATAAATAAAAATTGTCCACTGAAATATAACTACACGAAATATTAAATAAACTCAAAACCCAAAAGCTTGATGAATTTGGAGTTAACAAAAAATTCCTATTCCTATATATATTTAAAATAGATGACAAAGTGATTTTCATGCTTAAATTTTTAAAGAATACTATTATTTATTACAATCTTTGGAATAATAAATTATAAATGCAAATAAATAAACAGAAAATATGTTTTGCAGCAATTATAACTGAATTGCTAACCAAAAAATCCTTTCAACATGACCCCACAACAATAACAAAATTTCATTCACAAGATTAATCAAATAGTAAATAGTGAGGAAATACAAATATTTATACACATTGAATATATATTCTCATTCATAATCCCATGATTTTAAAACGTTGATTGCCAATTGATTTAAACCATTATCAAATATGTTTGACAAAATTATATAGTTATTTGTGAAAAGTATTTAACTTTAGCATATTTCTGAGTATATCAATAAGTAGTCACTTGAAGGTTTTTAATAAACAAAATGATCCATACCTTTTCTCAAAGCTTTAAATTGCAGTACGTTTAATAAGACTTAATACAACTCTCCAATTCAATACAATTAAATAGATTGTTTCATTCACTATTTGATTCTTCATGTCATCAGAGTATTACAACTAAATTTGGAAAACACATATAGGGGATTGTATCAAAAAACAACAATGAAAAAAAAAGAAAAGAATGCATTACATGAGAATGATAGCAAACTTGCTTTTTAATGATATTTATAATCAGAAAGACTCTAGTAAAAATAATTTAAATAAACAAAGAACTCCTACTGTGTGTTCCTTTTCACATTGAATTAATGAAACCAAAGGGTAATTTAAAAAATCAATATTGATTAGCTATATTATAAAATCAAGAGATACATTGCTGTGACTGTAACAGACGAATACCTTTGAATTCCAGCAATATAACAGATAAGAGAATAAGTATTATTTGGTTGGGGGGGGGGACAAAAACACAAATAATCGCTAATAATAGAAAGAAAACAGATCAAGATACATACTAGTGAATTTCAAAATGAACAACCACTTTATAAAGCTGATAAAAATAGCAAAAAAGATAGTCATATAAATTTGAACATAAACCAAAGTTATTGCCAAGTCAAATATCTGAAAAAAAGTAGAACAAACATTTAGCACAAGTAATCGCATTAAGTTGCTGAAAAATAAAACTATGGAAACTCTAATTCTTAAAATTCTCCTGAGAAAATAAATAATCTTGATCCTGATAAGTCAGAATTATTTTCTGAGATAGAACGAAATGCATTTCTGAAAAACATAACTAATGGTGCAATTTGGAAGTGGCATTAAGAATAAATACTACAAAAAAATTTTAATGGATTTTGACAAAATGATTAAAGAATATAAATAATTCTGTAAAAGCAATTAATTAATTAAATAAACAATGTATTATTTACATATAGTTTTTATTTCATAATTATTATTAGAATAAAAATTACATATAATTTTTAAATATGACTCCTGATTATATTTCAATAACATGATATGGCTCTCTTTTCACAAAAATTTGTCTACTCTGGATGTAGAATATCATGTCATAATGGTTTCCTAAGTCAACAATATTATACTTTTCATGATATAAAGATTATATTTAGGAAATAATATCTAACAATAATCAGCTTATCAATTTCGAAATTAGCACTAGGATGAACAATTTCCCCAGATTTTCTTTCTGTCCAATATATTTTCTTGGCATACCTCAAAAACTGAGCAAGTAGATTTAATAAAACTGTACTAGTACAATCTCAGCATTTTTAGAATCTTAGCATTAGCTCCGTGTCTGATTTATTCTCAAATCAACTTGAATATTTTCATAAATATGTGAAATACAAAACTATAAAAAAACAAAATATAACAAAAACTATGTGCATTTTCAAATCTATAATTTACAAAAACTTAATTTATAATGAGTTTTTCTTGAATGTTTTTACTGAATAAAATTAAAAATATGAAACTTAGCTCAGAATATGACTTACATCAAGAAGAAAAAAAACAATGCAACATTATTTTGAAATAGATAGAACTATATCATCAATAAAATGAGTACTAACCAAAAATATAAGGAGGATGGTTTTGCAATAACTATATAATGAATGATTTAAACATTTCATAAATGGCCTCAATTTTTTTTCCAACAAAAATCATCCCAAAAATTTGGCCAACAATAAATGTATATAAATTGCAGATACTGGTAAATAAATGGATAAAAATCACATAAAAAATTAATTGGCTAAAATTACATGTTAAATAATGTAATATACTTTTTGAATTTTCTTTATTAACAAGCCAATCCAAAAAAACTATTTAAATATAAACAAAATGATGAATATTTTTGCTGGAAAATAAATGTAAATAAATTCTCTATTGTAAATAATTTCATAAAACTTGATATTACTCTTGCTTTCCTATAAAATTATTACTTAAAATACTTAGTGAAAACATAGCAATAATTTTGAAAAAATAACAAGGCTACAAGAATTATTTTAAGACAATCTGTTTTATCAATTGTGACAAATCTTAATCATCAGTGTCACAATTCAGAATAAATTTAAATTTTATTTATATTAAGCAAACTTTTCTTGTTTCATTTTAAATTGTCAAGGATGCACAAATATTTAACATGTTTCAACAATATACTTTATTAACCAAAAGATTTGTTACATAGGTTTTACAAATGTTTATAAGATTCTTGTTAGGCAACAATACAAAGAGGTTTCCATCCACATTTATCTATAAATTGTGACAGCTAAAAGCATGGAATAACAACATAGCCCCTCACCTGAACATTTTTGTGTCAATCTGGTCACTCACTAGAAAGCATCCGAACTGTAAATGGTTGCAACCAAACAACCACAGCAGACAGTACTAACAATCTTCATGGTCATTCCATCTTCCTCATAATACAACAAGCTACATAAAAAACTATGTTTCAGATACTCATTACAATAGTTCAATACCACAGAAGGCTATCTAACCAGACCAGTCAAGCTCAAGGCAAATGACTAATTCAAAGGTTATAAACATTTCCTTTTTTATACATACAATGCTATGTTATACACACAAAAAAGTATCATTAAAAACAATCATATACAATTACCAATGTTCATATAATTGTACTGTAATTGGCAATGTTAATCAAATTTATATGATAAACAATCATTATTTAAGTTTTCTGCCATAGAGTAACATAAATAGTAGATATTATGACCAAACAATAACAATCAGTCACTATTAGTGGTAGTTTGTCACTGACTGCTACTCTGTTAACACAATTTAGTCTAGCAAAGCAACTTTAGAGCTACAGTAATGTCTCTACTTCGTTAAGAGTATTTTTTAAAAAAAGATTATGATTGGATAGATAAGACAAGTATCCAATATTGTATAAACAAAAATCACAACTTATTGTAATTTAGCTAATATATGACATTTATAACTGCATACATCTTGTACTTATACTATATTTACATTAGTTAAACTTTAAATTGTGAAAATGTTTGTTTTATTGAGGGAGACTTTTATATAAAAGGTACCATAATGCAGTACACATGTTAAATTGGCACTAAATATAACACAGTATAAAATTTGTTTATTACTTTGTGTTGGTATAAATATTTATATTTATACATCTTAATGATATAAAGGGCATATCAAAGTTTATGCTGTAACTCTAAAGATTAAACTGCAAGAAACTGTCAAATACTGTAATTAAAGGAAATAAAAAGCACAGGAAAACTATTTACTGTCATGTTTTCCAGAATCATCTAATGAAAATGCAACGGTTTGGGTTTATAAGGATATGCAAATCACATTTTGATTTATGATTTCCTTTCTCCAAAAATTTTCTCAGAATATGACGAAACAAAAAAAATTTTAAAAACATACTTAAAAAACAACAACTATATATATAAACGCACTCGGGTGCGTGCACATATCAAATGCAGTTGCAGAATATAAAATCATATATAAAGCCAAGTATTTATATATTACATATTAAAAGAGAAGTAATTCACACAATTAATAATTGTATTACTAAAAAAGTTAGCCTTCCCCTAAAAAACTAAAACTAAAAACAACTATATCAAGCACAACAATAGCAGAAGATTACATGAATTAACATCATGATTATCTAACTAACGATATATGCTGTAATTATTACAAGTTGGATGTTAAAATGACAAAGTCCTATTCAAGTTGACTCAGCAGGATACGAAATCCGGAGCATTAAGTGTGTTTAATATTTAAAATGCGCTTACGTGAATATACAAATTTATAACTGCTTGAACATTTGACTTACATAAACTGAAGAGTTGGTTTTAAGTCACACTCTCTGGGAAATCAACTAGAACAAATAATTAGAAAAGTATTCCTGGTTGCTGCCATTCATCTAAGAAATGTTAACGCTAACAGGCTTAGAGATCATGAATTAATAAAAAGTTAGATGCAACAGAAATTATCTTCAAATTGTCCTCTAATAGCAAAAATTTAGCCGATACATTAAATTCAGCCAAATAGAGTAAGTAATACATGAATAAAATCACTGAATGCTTGCAAGTATGAAAAAGATATACCAAAAATGAATAAAAAAATCTGTGATGATGTTGGGGAGGATAATAATAAAGTATAAAGCTTTTAATTAATAAAACAAAAGATATAAGATTAAGAGTATTATAAAGACAAATAATTTGTTTTCACTCAGTCAATATCATCTTTATTTTATTATCATTCATCTATCACCACCAACACAATAAAAGTATATATATAAACAATCTGGCAGTGACAAACAAAAAAATAAAATTTTATAAAACAATAAATACTAAATAAAAAATTATCAAATGATTTATTACTCAGAAGGTCATATTCAAACACCAGAAATGACTTAACTGAGCTTCAATCTAGGGACCATTTAGATACTGAATCTATCTTTCTACCACAGCTATAAATCGTGCATGGCACAATATATATTTACAATATCCTATTTAAAGATTAAAATTCTTTTTTTAATAATGTTGGTACCAATTTCTTTAATAATGTCACTAAATTTTATTGTAAAATTTTAAAATAAACTTTCCCATTCTTATTAAATTGCCCATAGAATCTAAAATCTATTGTACAAAACAAAATTATCTTACATATTCATATAGAAATAACTATCAAATTTATTTTTAAATAATATATATTTTATGTAAATGCTTTTATTAAATTTGATGAGTAATCCAGTGAAAATGAAATATATATATTTCAACCACAATTTTGGCAACGAGTGAATAAAATAATTAATTTATGGATGCCCACATTTATATTTCAAGTGAAATATAACAAACAAAATTATGGTTATAAGCCAATAAACATCACATGACCACATCTCTTATGCTTGTGTGTAACTGTTGTTAAAACAGGCAAAACTCACTATATATATTGCCACACACAGCAAGCTAGAGTAATCAATGGATGCCAGAAGGCTTGTGCATAAAATCTAGCTTGCTGTGTGTGGCAATATATATAGTGAGTTTTGCCTGTTTTAACAAAATTATGGTTAAAAAATAAAATTAGTTTTGTGTTTTTAATCAATTACTCAACTAATTAAATAAGTTTTCTTTATAAACTATTTTATATATATTGTACCAGTCACTTCACTTCTTTTGATCACCGAGGTCACCACTAGGTCACTTACTACCTAGATAATGTAATTTATGGTATCCAAAAATTAATGATGATGATGAATGCTATCAACTAGATCCAGAAAGAGAAAGAGATCTTTAACATTGTTCAGACAATTGAGAAAAGAATACTGAGACAAACATCAGCCAAAATAATTTTAAATAATTCCATAGTTTATTAAATTTGATAATAAATCTCAGGCAAACAAAATATGAAAGTCTGATCTAGATTTTTTGAGCATACTTATTACAGTGTACGAGAGTATTGAAAACATTACATACCCTGGCAGTTAAGTTCATTTTCTCACCCAACAATTAAATAGGATTTATGCCTTCCTGCTAGCGATTTATATAAACTAATTCCAGTTACCTTATTTAGAGATGTCAAAACAAAGCAGGCTTCTTATAGAGAATACAATGAAACAGCACAGGCGAGCTTTCCTTAGCCTGGAAAAAAAACATCAGGACTAAGAACATCATATGTTTGCAGAACAGCTCATGAATGACCACATTCAAGATCATTCAAAGTTGATTCCAATACAAAAAATGAAAATAGAAGAAGAAAATAATACGATTTACATAAACTTAAATAGAAGAAAACAAAATCTGTGATTTAGGAAAAATAAAACAATACACTCAATAAATCGTTAACCAAAAGATTTGTGGTCTACAGGAAATGCAAACCAAACTTATCTAAATTAATTACTGTATAACAAAAAGGGGCAGGTGAGTTAAAGGAAAATTACTAATATCTGCCCAAGCATTTATCAGGAGTTAGTAATAATATAAAAAAAGCAAACACACTCTAAAGATAGATTTCTTTTAAGATTAAGCTGAGACTTTAATAAAGATTTAAGCCCAGGTTATAATATGAAAACATAGGCTTGCCTTGAGGCTTTGAATTGTCTGTAGTTATTCTAGAGGGGTGAACAAAGTTCTTTTTAACTCAAGTCCAACATGAAGGCTTTTGATTTATATCTCTTTGGTAGAAAGTATGAAGGCAAATGTTGGATCAGTTCTGGTCTAGGCTTTTAAGACATGATCATGAAGTAACAATTTGGAATCCAGGGTCTGTCTTTGGGTTGATTTAGCACTGCATGTTGTAAATAAGACTTTACATGGCATGTAGTTTTGGTATTCTGCAGAGGCAATCACTATTTAGAAAATAGTAATCAGTAATATGATATCAGCAGAATTTCCTATTAGTAGATAGCAAAAATATAATATTAGCAATGGTGATAGAGACATGTACATCAATCTTTAAAATATAAGGCAGCACAGCAATTCGAATAGGTACCACAATCAGCATACTAAGAAGCTGAATCATTGCCCATAATGAGCAGAATAATAAGCCAAATAAAAACCAGTCCAAAATCCAGGGCTATTTATGTGCACTTTTATCTCCCATGTCATCTTTAATTAGAAGGTTTTGACTAGAGTAAATCTCTATCTCCTGCATAATTTTAAATAAAATTAAAAATTAACTTTAAAAAAAAACATCTGACCAAGGCTCTTATCTAATTCAAAATTAATTAAAAGATAAATAAATGCAAAAATAAGTCTCAGCTTTTTTTAATAATAGATTACAATCAAAAATAAAAAAAACTTGATCGCAATCAAAACTTTTTAAAATTAAAATGCTTTTTTAAAAAGATTAAAACTTTGCTTGCCTTTAATCACTTCAAGAGAAAAAAGCAAGTGACAAAAGAAAACTATTTTAAACTAAGATCTATTGAAAAGTAAAATTTTAGAATTTTAAAATATAAATGAGTGTGTTATTGCACATATTCTTAATGCATAAATCATATATATATATATACAAAACTTTTAAATAGTTTTCTTTTAAAACTTTATAAAAATATAAAATGTGTTTAATTTCATAATGGAACTTTTGAAGTGGATAAAGCATCCGCTTCAACTGCCCCATCACCCCATGAAACAAAAAAGCATTTCTTTGCTATTTTTTTTAAACCTTTAAACATTAAAAAACCCTACAGAAACCCAGCTGAATATTTGCCCTGCTCTGTCTAAAAGAATATTTTATTTTATTAACATAACTTTCTCCATTCTCATAATCCATGTAAACAAACTTCTTTTTTTTAAAAGTCCATCCGATTACTAAAATCTAAATCCCTTAACCTTTGTCAGGCTGTTCTTTTTCTCTTTTAACTAGTTTTCTGATATAGGTTACTTCCCCCCTCTTGTCTTTTCCTTGCTTATAATTTTTTGTCTTGTCTCTTTTATGTTGTTTTATTTTCTACCTAGTGTGTCTGAAGACCATTTTTCTGAGCAAAACACATTTCTTCAAAGTTTCTCACTTTATTATTGATTGCATTGATACTAATAAATGGAAAGAATTTGTCTTCTATAGGCTTTTTGAATGTGTTAAATAAGATTGTTCTGTAAGTGGGTTCCATTTCTGCTTTAAAATTGCATTCCCTAAGCTTTCTCGTAACAATTGCATTGCTTTAAATTCGTGTTAAAAATGAACAATTACTTCAATCCACTCATTTTTAGTTTCTTGTGAAGACTTCTTTACATTATTTTCTGTCTTTAACTTATATCTTTCTTCTATATTTTGATATGCATTCTCTAATTTTCCCACTACATTATCTATCTGTATCCAATCTCTGTTCCTTTCTATCTTTATTTCCATCTTATGTATTCAGACATTAAATTGTTTTAATTCCTCTTTCCCTTCACTTACATCTCTTACCACTTCAACTTCCTTTTCAATTTCATGACTTTCTTTAGTCAGATGATTTTCTATGGTTTCTACAACCTCCTAATTTTTCTTAACTCTTTCATTTATTTCTTGTCTCATTCCTTTCATTTCCTTTATCATTTTGGCATTGAATGCTGCCAACATTGCCTGTTGACCTTGTTTTATTTCTTGATGCATTTCTCTCATCTTGGCTCTCATCATCTTCATCATCATCTGTGTCTCTGACACTTCATTTTCTACTATTTGTGGATTTTTGAAAGAAACAGGACTTTCTTCCAACTCTACCTTCCTATCAACTTCTATGCTGGCTTCCATTTTTGAAACAATATCAAATCCAATATTTTTGTATTTCTTAACTTTTACTTTCAATTTTATAAAAAAAATATAACTTCTTAATATTTATTTACTTAACACTTTCTTACATTCAAAAATATCCAAAAGAAAAACACTATTTAACTGTTTATTTATTTTTATCATATTAAAAGATGAATCCCCTACTCCACACTGCTTCAACAATACATACCAATTAGCAAAAACTGATCCCTAATACTAAATCTTGCATTCTACACCTGAAATATTTCTCAATTGTCTGAAGAAAATCTCACATGGGTTTTCAATTCAAAGCTCTATGTTGGTAGCACAAAGATTTTACTATTACTTCACTTCTGATCACCAAGAGCACCACTAGGTCACTTACTACCTAGAAAGTTCAATTTACAGTGATCAAGAGTTGATGATGATGAATGCTACCAGATAGACCCAGGGAGAGAAAGAGATCCTTAACATTGTTCAGACAATTAAGAAAAGAACACAAAGACAAATATTAGCTAAAATAATTCTAAATAATTTTAAAGTTTATTAAATTAAAAAAAAAAAATTCAAGCAAACAAAAGTATGAAAGTTGACCTAAATTTCTCTAGCACATTTATCAGAGAGTGTATGCGAGTATTGAACATTAAACCCCTGGCAGATAAGTTCATTTTCTCACCTACAATTTAAAAGGAATTTACATTTTTCTGTTAGTGATTTATATAAACTAATTCCAGTTTCGCTATTTAGAGATTTCAAAACAAAGCAGTCTTCTTGTAAGTAATACAATGAAACAGCACAGGTGAGCTTTCCCTAGCCTGGAAAAAAACTGGGATGAAGAACATTATATGTCGGCAGAACAACTCATGAATGACCATGTTCAAGATCATTAAGGTTGATTTCTATACAAGAAAAGAAAATAGAATAAGAAAAGAATATGATTTATGTAATCTTAAATAGAAGAAAACAAAATCTCCAATTTAGAAAAAACAGAACAGTATACTCAATAAATCACTAGCCAAAAAATTTATGGTCTGCAGGAAATGCAAATCAAGCTTATTTAAATTAATTACAGTATAACAAAAAGAGACAGATGAGTTTAAAAAAATTACTAACATCTGCCCAAGCATTTATCAAGGGTTAGTAATATAAAGAAAAGAGAAAACATGAAGTATATAAAATAGAAACTTGCAATACACTCTAGGATAAATAAATTTAAAAACATGAAATCTTAAAACTAAGACTCCAACACACTATAAATAAAATACATAATAAAATGTTGAAAGATATTTAAATTGAATATGCAAAACATATTATAAAGACAGATTTCTTTTAAGATTAAGCTGAAACTTTAACAAGAGATTTAGAGATTTAAGCCCTGGTTATAATATGAAAATGTAGATTAACCTCAAGGCTTTGAATTGTCTGTAGTTATTCTGGCAGGATGCACAAAGTTCTTTTAAACTTGAGTCCATCATGAAGGGTTTTGATTTATATCTTTGGTAGAAAGTATGAAGGCAATCTTTGGATCAGTTCTGGTCTAGGTTTTTAAAACATGATCTTGAAGAAATAATTCAGAATCCAGGTTGATTTAGCACTGCATGTTGTAGATAAAATTTTGCATGGCATATAGTTTTGGCATTCTGCAGAGACTATCACTATTTAGCAAATAGTAGTCAGTAATGTGATATCAGCAGAATTTCCTATTAGTAGACAGCAAAAATATAATATTAGCAATGCTGATAGAGACATGGACAGCAATCTCCACAAGCAGCATATTAAAAATCTGAATCAATACTCATAACTAGCAGAATAATAAGCTAAATAAAAATCAGTCTGAAAACCAGGGCTATTTATGTGCACTCTTATCTCCCACACCATCTTTAATTAGAAATTTTTGACCAGGGTAAATCTCTATTTCATGCTTAATCTTAATTAAAAATTAATTTAAAAAAAGAACACCTGACCAGGGCTCTTATCTTATTCAAAATTAATTTTTAAAAAATAAATGCACATATAAGTTTCAGCTTTTTTAACAATAGATTACAATCAAAAATAAAAAGAAACTTGAATGCAATCAAAACTTTTTAAAATTAAAATGCTTTTTCAAAAAGATTAAAACTTTGCTTGCCTTTAATTACTTTGAGGAAAAAAAAGTGACAAAAGAAAACTATTTTAAACTAAGATCTATTGAAAAATAAAATCATAGAATTTTAAAATATAAATGAGTATGGGTATTATTGCACATACTCTTAATACATAAAAAAATAATATACAAAACTTTTAAATAGTTTTCTTTTAAAACTTTATAAAAATATAAAATGTGTTTTTTAATTTCGTGATGGAACTTTTGAAGCGGATAAAGCATCCGGTTCAATACATTATGCAATCATCAAAGATGGAAAGAAATTTAATCAATTACATTGTTTTTTCATATATTTTAAAATAAAATCACACAATATAAAATATTTAAATACAAATATAGTATATATATTTAAATCAGATGTAGTTAAAAGGGATTTGAACACAGCCTTTCAAGCTCCCTTCAGTTATTCACCCCATCTAAAATAATCAATACACATGACCACATACATGTAAAAAGATAAATGATCTCCAATATATGTATTTCTTGCTGGACCAGCGCTCATCAGTAGGTCAGGATCACCACTTTCAACACATACATATAATCAGTGCTCAGTTTTATATTACAACAACAAATCTACAAACTTTAATGAACAGGCTTCAATCCTCTCCACTCTAAAACTCTTCAGCCATCCATATTTAAAATCTGATAATGGAATGCTCAAAACCCTTGTTGATGCTATTATTACTATCATACCCATGTTGACTTTAAGTCACTCTTACCTCTCATATGTAGAACCTTAATATGTCCATTTAAATACACAGAAGAGGGATGGGTAGAATACAAGGCTGAATATCTAATATTTAAATATAAGTATTGTATATACTTGAACCAGATGTAATTAAAGGGGATTGGAACCCAGACTTTCAAGTTCCCTTAAGTCATTCCCTCTACCTAATATAGCTAATACGTATGACCACATGCATGTAAAAAAGATAAATAATCTTCAATATGTGTATTTTGTGCTGAATCAGCACTCATAAGTTGGTCCAGATCATCATCTTCCACACATATGAATAATCACTGCTTGGTTATATGGTTGGCTGAAGAGTTGGAGAGGACCGAAGCCTGACCATTAAAGTTTGTAGATTTGCTATCTTAATATAAAACTGACCACTGATTATATGTATGTGTGAGAGATGATGATTTGCATCAATTGATAAGTGCTGGTTCAGCATGAAATATTATTGGAGATATTTAACTTTTTACATGTGGTCATGTGTATTGGTTATTTTAGATAGAGTGAATCAGAAAGAAGCTTGAAAGTCTGGGTTCAAATTCCCTTTAATTACATTTGGCTTAACTATATATACTATACTTGTATTTAAATATTACTGATTCTGCTTGTATTCTGCCTATTCTTTTTTGTGTACTCAAATGGAGATATTAAGGTCCTACATATGAGGGATCAGGTGACTTAAAGTTAACATGGGTATGACAATAATAGTAGTGTCAACAACGGCTTTGACATTCCATCAGATTTTCAGAATTGGAGAGTGGAGAGGTGTGAAGCCGATCCATTCAAGTTTTCAGATTCTTCTAAAATTGAGCACTGATTATATGTACATGTACAAGATAATGATCCGGACCAAGTGGTGAGGGATGTTTCAGCAAGAAATACATATATTGGAGATCATTTATCTTTTTCGCATATATGTGATTATGTGTATTGCTTATATTAGATGAAGTAAATGACCGAAGGGAGCTTGAAAAACTGCCCCTTGAATTACAATATAAAATATCATTATAGACACCAAAAGTTGCATACATATATATTATAAGAAGAATATTTAGGCAAACTTTTTTCCACATATATTTTTTACCATATCAATGTACATTGCATACATAATGACATCTATCTTTTTTATTAATAAATTAACTAGAAATAATAATAATTAATCCAAATTCTCATCAATCTAACAGACAAGGTATTTTTTTTCTCTTTTTTTCTTGCTTTTCATCTTCCCTTCTCAATTAAACTACTTATAATCATACAAAATGTACAAAAAGAAAACCTTTATATATATTATATAATTTTTCATTCGTTTTTAATTAGCCAATTATTATTGAAATTAATTGATGTTTTAGAATATTCTTATATTTATGTTTGTTATAGTTAACATATTTCATTTCATATATTTTCCTTTTACTAGATTCTTTAATATAGTTTAATTATTTTATATTTTACACATCTTATTTTATGCCTATATTTTAAATAATGAATATATATTATTTTTAATTTTTTAGTATTCAGATATTTTGCAATGGACTTTTTGTAACTATTTATATTCAAATTTAAAAGCAGAATTTAAATAATGTTGCTATACTTTTAGTATTTGAAATGAAATTCATGCAATTACAAATTGTTTATTTATTTTTTTTCTTTATGGAGAATCATTTTTCATTTATTTTTCTTTCTATTTGAATTATCTGTAAACTGTTTTAATGAATTAGTCATGAAATTCAATGAAAATGTACTTTTAAAAAATATACTACTGTGCATCACTGAAAACTTACTGAACTAATATCAATATGGTTTGAAATTCAGCCAACCAATATTATTAGGCTGGATGACTTGCTGAATAACTCTGAAATATTACCTTTGTCATATTGTATTGTTATTAATACCTAACACAATTTCAGATTTTGAAAAAAAATCTACTTCACAGAAGTATGTTAAAGATCGATTACAAGATTTGACCCATTTAAACATTAGAATTTCATAAATTAAATAAAGAATTTAAAAAGATTCTTTTTGTTTGCATTTGTAAGTATTTTAAGATCTCTCATTGAGGACAACCTGGGTACTATACAACAAAGTACTATGATTGAGTGAACACTTGACTTATTGTTGATAATAATTCTGTATTGCTTGTCAACTCCACAATTTATTCACACACCTCAAATTTAAAACAATATCATAATATAATAAACATCTTATACCATCAAAAAAGAGGCACTAACTTTTTCAAATTCTATAGTAGATCAAATTAATGAATTTATTAAAAATGTGTTTCTCTTAATCAAAAATATAACTGACTTTTAAGGCGAGAAATCTAATTTATTACAAACATGAGATCATAAGATTATTATATGAAATTTATATTTTAAATAATAATAAAAGTTATGAAAATAGTTAATTAAAAAAAGCCTAACAAATAATATATAGTCCAACTATGAATTAATTATTTTATGACATCAATCAATAGTTCCAGATCTCTAAATACCAAAAAAAAAAATGTTAAAAACAATCATTTCAAAATTAATGGAAATGACTAAACAACACAGCAATACATAAAATTTTGTTCAAATAAATACAGTTATTCAGATAATAAATGAAATGCACAGGTAATCATTTTTCAATGTATGGACTAATGTCTATAAACAGCAGTACATTGGCATTATCTGTTAAAGACAAAAAAATAAGGCAACAGATAAACTGTACTTCATTTAAAAATTTGCATTTTTCATCCCTTCTAATCTAAATATTTCTTTTTTTCCCCCAATTTAGAATGTATATATGTAAATTTATAAGCTAAAATTAACTCTAAATTGTCACTTAAAATAATAAAAATTAGATTGATGAATAAATCATTTTTAGAATAAAGTCACTTATTACAATAACTGTAACTGAATTATTCTACATTATCACCTTTATTCATTATTGGATTTTTTTTTTTTTTTTACAAAAAAAGTACTACATACTTTTTTGTAACATTCTTCTCCAAGCTTCCCTGATGTATTTTTTAAATATGACTTAATTATTCTCTTATCATCATGTTCTTTCTTTTGGTCTCTCTCTTCTGCCTTTCATCTAGTCCAATTCCTTCAATTTATCTTTCACAATTTTATTAATTCTAGCAAAGCAATGAAAATAAGCTTTTCACAACAACTTTTTTTACATCTTTACTTTTCATCCCATTCACATAAAAATCCTTCAAATTAAATTATATGTAAAAAAGAAATGATTTAATTTGCATATGTATACATAAATTGAAATTTATTATTTATTCAATAATAAAATTCAACTAAATAATCCAAAATAAAAGTCCTTTATTAAAAAAAAAAAAACCTTGGTTATTTTACCTTATGAACAAGAATTGCAAAAAGAGCCCTGTAAATGTATATTATTAAGATTTAGTTATAGTTTGTGCAGTTTGGCATTACTAGATTGAATCATTGTTCTAAAATAAATTAATCTACACCATGTTTATGGCTATATTATAATCTTTAATGAACTTTGATTTTAAGAACATTATCATTAAATAATGAAGCCCCTTATAACATTAAAAAAATATTGTGATCTAGTAAATAGTGAGTACGTTTATTAATATTACGATATAAAATCTAAAATTTCATGTAAGCTCAGGATTATTTTCAAGAAGCTGATCAGTAATCATTCAATACTATTTTGTAAATGATTTACTAACCACTTTAAGCTTGATAATATAACTTTGTTAGATTAATGTTAGTTAATGTGCTAAAAAAAAGGCATTATGATACAACTATCATCATTTGTTATGAAAATCCAAATACTTTCAGGTACTGAGCCTATTAATTACTTTATCAAAAAGCAATTTCAGTTTGTTTATTACATAAATTCATATAAATCTCAAAATATTTATATATTAAATAAAATGTACATACATTTGTTAAAACATTAATGTTAATAAATTATAATATGAATGCAGCAGTGAAACAAATGCATTAAATGACAGTTTGAAAGAGATACCAAATTTCATAAAAAATATACTAATTATATCTTTAAATTGGAACAAACAATAACTGCTGATTTTAGTATTTTTTTTCATTGTCTTTATTTAATAACTGCCACCTACTATATCTTCTCACAGCTCATTAGTGTCCAGATTTTGTTTCAGTAACTCAAATGAAGGATTTGCCATTCTACAAATGCTGATTCATGCTCTTTATAGAGAACAATATCAATTTTGCTATTAAATTGGATAGAAAAATACAATATTTACATTATTATATGCAGTTGGAAGATCCAATATTAATACAAGAATTTCACATGCTTTTATTTGAATTATTTTTGACTTTTATCAGACATGTTTCCTAGCTTTCATAATTTAATTGAACATACAATAATAATTTCTTCAATTTCTTTTATCTTCTCAATAAAAATCTTCAGAAGTCAAGCATTGTTAGCCAAGAGGTCATCGGCCGCCTTGCAAGCAAGTAATTGGTTGCAGACGGTTGTGGGTTCGGGTCCCGGCCGATGCTATGACATATGAGGGAAAAACCCTTCAGTATGCTTGAGGCATGCATGCATATGCTGCTAAAAACTTGATAACACTATTAGTTTTAATACCCACATTATATTCATTTTGTTATTGAGCCAAATAGAGAATATTATGTCGTTGTTTTTTTTTTTTTTTTAAATCATATTATTAATAATATAATCACTAACAGAAAATGATTGTCAGATTATTTTTTACTAACTTGAAAAAACTATTTCGTAAATGAAATGGAAATCACTAAAAATTCCGATGTAAATATTGGCCACTATTAGAAAAACAAACTGTCATCTATAGTAAAAATTACTGTATTCTGAAAAAGTATCAATACTTATTTATATTTAATAATAAACTTGCTCTAGCCCAATAAAAATATATGTTAATTTTGTAAGTAATTTTAGTTTTTGTTAAGATATATAAATGTAACATATAGGTTTTTTTTTCTTTAATTTCTTTAAATTAAATATTTCTTTAGAATCTTTATATGGGTATTTAAGGTAATGATTTTATGTAAAGCATTAAATTGTGGTTGGGAAAAGCTTAAGATGTTTGAATCTTTCAGCGTTTTTTTTTTTTTTTTGTCTTTGTAAAAAAATAATTTGAAAATATTGATAATAGACTCTTTATCATTGCATTCTTACACTCTTTTCTTTGGCAATAAATAATCTGATTTCAGAAATAGACCTTAGAAAATATAAATCTACCCTAAAAAGATTTGCAAAAACCATAAGTGACAATTTTATGTAGTGTGGGGGAATTTTAAATCCTACATATATGTACATACATAGAAGGAATTTTAAATCCCGTGTATATGTACTTGGAACACACTATAATATATTGAAAAAAAGTAATAGAAATATTTTTTCCATAAGCTCAATTAAAAGAATGTGAGAAAACAGAGTGAGTCCAGAGGTTTGGACACTGAAGATATCAAGAGGGCTATTCCCCTGTAACAGCCATCCCTACATTTATTTTAATACATGCAAATTATATATTTACTTTATATAGCAAATTATATATTTAAGTAATGATATAAAATGTTCAAAATATGTTTACTTAACATAGTTCTGCAGCAGCATCTTTATAGTGACTGACAAAAAAATCACCAAAGGCAATCTGTGTGTGTTTTCCATATTTTGATAGCACATAACAACAGTTCCTTTCTTTACAGTCTGCTAAGATCAGCTAGTAACACGAGACTCTTATCTTACTCTAATTAAATTAATGATTGCAAAATAATATCAAACTGCTGCAAAGTAATGAGACATGAGGCCACTAGATGGCGATAAGTGTTCAGCATCACAGTGCATCAAGAGTTACAAAAATTCAAGAAATTTCAAGTTTAAGGGGAGTTGGAGTGGAGAATCCAACACGAAACAGTTGGTAAGTGCTTTTACAATTAATTTCTAAGCATGGATGGGCATAAAAACCCTAAATCTGCCATTGGCAAGCTATTATCTGAAACCGCTATTAGTCCTATATCGACCGATAGCGGTGAAAACAATCATTCTGATGTAATTTCCAAATCGTTATCAAACGCTAATGAAAACCAAATAATCAATAAAAAACCTACTAAAACATGTAAATACAATCCTAGTAACAATCTACATAAAGCTACAGAGAAATCTGAATTTAAAAAAGCCAATACTTACATTGAAACTAACGTAAATACTGGAGAATTTCTTAAAAATCCGCAAGAGGCTGATAAAAGCTTTTTACATGAAGACTCTTTTAACCATAAGAAACTTATTTCAAATCCTAGAGCAATTCAAACAACAGTATTAGATTCAGAACAAAAAAATCATAATCATCAGGGTAAAACACAACTTTTAGAAGTGTCAGGAAGTAAGGAGATTAAAACTTTAAATGTTAGGGATAAAAGTTTTAAAAAAACGCAAGAGGGCGCAAAACCAAAAAATAACGTAAATTATAAAGATACTTACAACGGACCTTCTACTAAAGAAAATAAATGTTCTAACCAAATTGAAATAACTGATTTACATCAAGCAAATCATAATATTACAAAATATAAAAGTACAAATCAAAATATACACAGCAACAGTAGAAATGAAATCGAAATATCTGAAAATCAAACAGTTAATTTCACTGTTAAAAAGCGATTTGATTGTAATGAACGTTGTACTGATGAAACAGAAAGTAATTTCAAAACACCCGAAACACACTTTACACATCATAATTTAAGTAAAGATAAGAATAGAAACCAAAACTCATCCAGTTTCCAAAGATCATATGCAGAAGCAGTTCAAAATATGAATGCTATTCCGATGCAGTCTGAAATGAATATCAAACAAGACGGTAGCTCATTCCTTAGTTATATAGATTTTGATACTGATGAAGCAACACAAAATACAAGTAACCTTCAGAATTCAAACATAACTCAAGATAATGATGAAGCATATCAAAATATTCATATAAAATTTAACAACTCTATTCCTGAAAAATTACTTAAATCGTTTGCTAACTATACAAACGATAAAACGCTTATTTTAACAACTACTGACCAGAGTGGTAATTTTTTCAAATTCCCTCTGGAAAAATTCTCCAAAATGATAATAGAGAAAAAAATAGAAATGGGTATCAACAGAATTCTCTCACATCCCAATGACAGATATATTATCACTGAATTTAAGACATGGGGTGATAGAAACACATTCAGAAATACAATTAAAATACTTGATGATAAATACATCATCACCATCGATAACAATAGACCCACCACTCTTCAGGGAATCATCAAAGACTGTTTACTAAATTTTGACCATGCCGAACTTCAATCCATCTTAGAAAACTATGGTAAAATAAGCAATTTCCAATACTGGTTTAATCCGTATACAAAAAACCACATTCAATCTAACACGGCCTCATTCACTATTACCTTAAATAAGGGGATAAACTCCACAGACATCCCAACAGTTGTTCGTTCGCGTGGATCCCCTATGGTACTCTCACTTCGCGGAGTCCCACCCCAGTGCTTTCACTGCTTTGAACGCACACACTTAATTAAAGACTGCTTGGCCCGGATCTGTAAAACCTGCGGACTCATGAAGAACAAAACACATAAATGCAACAAAAAAACAGAACCAGAAAAAACCTCCAACAGGATTATCACAGCTAATTTAATTCAACTTGACTCTCTACACACTGAGAACACTTTTTCCAACAAGATACTACATAACACAGAAACAAATCAAAATTCATCCTTAACAAAAACACTTCAACCAAGCTCAGAATCCAAAACCACTAACTGTGTTACTGACATTCAAATGCCTCAAATCCTCAAATCACCAGAACTGGCTCACCCTGATACCAAATCAACACAGATGCAACACAACACCACTATTACCTCACCCTCTTTAATTGATTCAAAGACAAACGACACCAGCAAACCAGATCACAATCCTCATGAACATGCACAAAGAGTCTATGATGAAATAGACAGTGTATCAACATATGAGTTCAGTGATTCAAGTGAAGAAACTGACATTGAATCAGATGAGACTATGATAAATCTTCAACCTACTAACATAGATTTTTCCAAAACTCAACATCAAGATACAAATGAGAAAAGACAAAAAAGAAAAAGAGAAAAGAAAAAACATACACACTCCAGTGGACCTAGTTCTGATGATGATATACAAAACAAATCCAATAACTCAAAAGCAACTCTACCTATAAATCCTACAACTTCAAAAGACAAATCCAACAAAAGAAGAAAGGGTGGCACTTTATTGCTAACCAAAAATATGCAACTGACTAATGAGCAAGAACTTTCAATAAATGAGAATATATCTAAAGATGTCAAAGCCCAAGCAAACACTCGACATAATGATGTAGAAGTTATTCTACCGGAAACCATTGACTTCGGTCAGTCAGTAGACTCTCCTGTGGACTGGTCACCTACTCCAGGAGACACATAACAACTCGTAGCTAATTCAACTGTTGAATTGTACAATGAATTCACCGACACATCTTTCTACCTGAAAATTTTAAAAACCAATTATAATGTATCTTAAAATTGTTGGTACCAATGTGAGAGGCCTAAACTCTCTACAACGTATATATGCCATAAGACAGTGGTTGAATATTCACACACCCCACATCTTCTTTATGGCCGAAACTAAATTCCACATAAAATCAAACTTACAAATCACTCAGATTCTAGAAAACTTTGGTTACACTAAATTCTCCATTGCCACCACTGCTTCCGGAGGGGTAGGTTTCATCATTAACAAAAATAAACCACCTAATGATTTCAACATTTTATACTTAGATGGTAACATAGTCATAATCAAAGTTAACTACAGTGGCTTCATCTTCAACATCCTGTTCATTTATATTCAAAACACAGTCAATAATTTTCATCACATCATACATACAATAAATATGGTACTATACTCCAACTCATCACCGACACTTCTCCTAGGTGACTTCAATGTGAACTATGCCCACTTCAACAATAAATACTTACACCTAATCAATAAAACTCTCATGTGTGGTGAGGGATTTCTGCCCCCGGGATCCTTCTCCTTCTACACACAAAGCTGTAAAAGTCTCATAGATCTTTTCTACTATTCACCAGAATTGCACTTCCAAATTGAAGCACAGCTTCAACTGGTAACATACTCAGACCACCTCGCACAAATTATTAAACTTCTTCCTGACAAGACACTTTACACTGGAGAATACAGTCGCCAAACTCTCCGCATGATAACCCGCACAACAGCGACTGAAGCTATCATCTCAGAGTCCTACATTTACTTCAAAAAAATTGACATTCTATCACAACCCATTGAAGTTGCATGGTTTGCATTTATTGAAGTCATACAATCACTCATAAGTAACTACACACGAAAGCTGAAAGGTCCAGTTAAATTGCTTAATGATTTACAAAACATAAGCTCCAAACTTAAAGAAATTCCAAGTAACACAGACAACATTAAAGATATTATTTCCTTAAAATTGAAATACAAAACACAACAGGAAAAACTAGCAGAATACCTATCCATCAAGAGAGCAAAATTGTTCCTTGAATCTCAACATTGCTGGACCCGTGGTTACATTCGCTGGGCCCTTGGAACATCAAGAATAAAAAATACACCCTCAATAATTATTTCAAATGGGGAATCCTGGATTGGTCAACAAATGTTGGAAGGCATTAAGCATCACTTCCAGGAAATTCTTCAAAAAGATCCTGAAACACCACTCATTATATGGAAAAATGAAGAAGTTCCAGACATGCATTGCATAACGGAATCCATGCTACAAAACAAAATCACATCCCTTAGGGATCGAATTCATCCTGGGCTTCATGGCATTCCACGCTTCATTCTAGCCCACCTCAGCAAATTTTCAATACCAATTATCCATAGAATGATAGACCACCTAACAGATGGAAACAAAATTATCCCCAATCTTTACCCGATTGCCATGGTACCCTTTCTTAAGAAAAATAAACCGCCATCGGAGCTCATGAGTCTTCGACCCATCTCAATGTCCCCTCTAATTATAAAAATCATTGAATCCACTATAAAAGATATCATTCAAGAAGGTATTCTCAAATACATTTCTCCATCCCAGTTCGCCAAAAAAGGCTCATCAACCACCCTAGCTATGGCCCAAGTTAAATCCCTAGTTGATCACTTAAGAACAAACAGGAAATCTAAACCAATTGCTGTTCAATTGGACATAGCTGCCGCATTTGATTCAGTCAGGATCAACCTCCTGCTTAAAACTCTGGCTGACTATGCGGTACCCAAGCCATACCTCCAAATCATAAGTAATCTTCTTAGAAACAGACACATATTGATATCCTTAGATGGAAGAACCACTGACAGTTTCAAACCATCACATTCAATTCCACAAGGATCCCCTCTTAGTGCGATTCTTTTCATTGCTTACATCAATCCACTCCTGTTAGACATTCAAAGACAACTTCCAGGAGTCTACATTCCCAGACTAAAGAGGGAGATAGGAATCCTCGCATATATGGATGATGTCTTCATAGTCTTGCCATCACAAAAATATCTTGGTCATCTCAACAAAATTTTAAATGACTACACTCACCAATATAAACTTTCCTTCAATCTTCAAAAATCATCTGCATGGAGAATTGCTACAGGGAAGAAGATTACAACTAACTTCCTTGGACAACCACAGAATTTCCTAGGTATTCCCTTTCACAAACCACCTACTATCATCACATCACAAATACAAAATGAAATATTAAAATCTGCCAGCAAAATAACAACATCACTTGCTAAGGTTTACCTTTCACTTCATGGGAAGGTGGCCTTACTCAACATGGTCCTTTTCCCCAAAATTAATTATTACCTCCCAATTATTAAACCTACCAAATCTTTGTCAGTAAAATTAACTCACTTTGCTCTAGGTTGTTCTGGGGTGGGAAAACTGTTGCCATCAGTCTAGAAGGCATGCACCGTCCCTGCTGGCTGAATGGTCTTTCACTCCACTCCCCCTATACATTTTTTCTCCAAAAAATCCACAATCTTATTCATAAATTAACCCTTATTTTTGACAACTTCCAAGTCTATATGCCAGTTGACCCCACCGACCGACCACCACCTCTCAAACAGGATTGGATATCATCCTTAACCTCTGCTTCTCAATGCCTTTACAACTGTCCTGCAACTGCTTATTCTTCCAAAATGAAATACTGGGATGCATATAATCTACAGCATCCTCAAACATATTCTCCTATTTCCAGACTTAACTTATCCAACAAGAAAATCATATCACAGTTTAAATTTTGGAGCCTCGAAGCAAAATTCCTGGACTTCATAATTAAAATAAATCTTGATGCCCTACCAACTAAATGGTTTTTGGTAAACAGAAGAGGATTCAATAACATTGACCCACTATGCCAACTCTGTGGCCGGGAATCAGAGACATTTGAGCACATTTTAAACATCTGCCCCAATCTCAACAGTATCAGACAATTAATCCACACAAACTCAAAGATCAACTTTCAAATAATTAACTCAATCCAGCACTGCCTTGGCACAAAAACATTTGCATGGATAAGACTATCCACATTCCTCACCTTTTCCATCTGGTCCGTCCGCTGCAAGCTAGCCTTTGAAGGAGCTCATTTAAATCCTCTTCAACTCTTCATTAACATCATCAACAATATCAAAAAAAGGGATGAAATCCTTTCTACCTCTATGGCCTTCTTTGAGACATGGAGACTGTTTGAAGTTCCGATACAACAATAATGCAAACACTACAACAAACCCACATCAAACCCACCATCAAAAAGCAATATATTTATCATCCCTATAAATATTCTATGGTCACTCTAAGCATCAACCTGTTGCAGAAACACAATGTCGTTCAATTGAAATACTGCAACCACTATCAATTGAAATACTGCAACCACTATCAATACAAAGTTGTACAAGATAGACCAATGTCCACATAATAATACATGCATGAGAACTCTTAACCTTTTAACCAAGCTTAACCTGTTATCCTGTATATCATAATACTATGTATATTTTGTGTTAAATAAATTTCTTGATAAAAAAAAAAAAAAGTAATGAGACATTACAATTTATTCAAGTATATCCATAAAGATAAAACTCACGATACCATAAATAAATATGTTTAAATGAATGATTAATTCAATAATTAAGTTTAGTTATACAATACTCTAGTTTATGCACAGATGATATATATTATATTACAGTTTAAATGCTTCTTAATACATATTAAGCAATTTTGAAAAGATATAAACTTGGTGTATAGACTAATGATCATAAGCAATTATGATTACAGTTTTAAGATTAATAAACCTCCAATTGGAAGATACAATAAATTTATAAACTATTTAAATAACCATACTACCATAAATGCTTCCAGGCTGAAATTAAATACTATATAAACAAATGTAAGAGGCATCATCGGCATTACATTACTTATAAATGGACAGGTACATGTGAGCTAGAAGCATGCTTATGATAGGAATGTACGTCTATTGCATATTAAGCATAAGAGTGTCCAGCAGTTTCACAAATGGTATCATCCATAACATGTACAAAGACAAGGCCTATAATATACGGTAATAGGAATTGTAGTCTATCACATATTATCGCTCTAAATAAAATAATGAATGAATAAAATATATACCAACAAATTTTGTATATAAACAACAACAGCCCAAAATAAAGGCTATAGCAGTTCACTTAATACTCCCAATTATCCTTCCTCAAAACTGGAGGGTAGTTTACTTAAAATTGTAATTTATTAAAAGACAAAAATATAATATTAACTTATTCTGACTATGCAGATAGCTTTAATTCTCTTCGGGATTCATTAAATTACAGGTTTAAATTATTGTTTATATTTTCGATGAAGAAGAAATGACTGAAAACAATAAATCATTAAAAACATTGGCAGACTGAAAACAATAAATCGTTAAAAACATGGGCAGAGTTTGCGATAATAAACAAACTGCTTTATATAACATTATTGCCAACTAAATCGTGACATGATAAAGAAAACAAACAACAATCTCTTACCATACCCACTTATAAATACATTTAACAAACAATTGCTGACTAAAACATTTTAATTAGAGAGAATATAAATAACAGTAATGCTAGAGATTTATAATATTCTTTTAAAGTTCATACCCATTCCTTTCAGCATTAAAAGTTCACGTTTAGCCTTTAGGTATTGGTTTACCATGGCGGTATTGGTTTACCTTAGTGGCCTTTATTTGTTGAACCACAGCTTTGGTGGCAATAACTTCTAATCATCATTCAAAATTCATGAGGTAACTCCAGCAATAGTTTATTCTTTGCTTTGACAGCTGGTTTCTCCCAAAATCTTTGGACATTTGGAGTTCATTTGTATAAAACATATGT
>JAQFVV010007896.1:0-51230 GCA_028023455.1 Epiperipatus broadwayi
TTTTATGTATTATTTTCGTTTTTACAAATGGAAGCTAATGTGTATAATTTTGGAGTTACTCTGTATGAGAGTAATAAGGGGGGAAAATTAGATTTATATACATATATTTTCATCATCTCTAATTGTATAAAAAAAATAATAGTTTTGACCGCCCCATCTGACTGACTTTTGACAAAATTAGGAGGTAAGAAATTTTAATATTATCTTATAGTAAGCAAAACACAATGATATATTTTTTTACTATTATAAATTAAGCTTACTTTTGTATTGCTTTTATAAATCAATGATTTATAACCATTGAGGTATCTAGAAAACAGAGGTTTTTTTATTGTTGTTATGTTTGTATACACATTTTAAATTAGCAGCTAAATTCGCAATCACATATACATATTATAATTTTCCATATTCGTTGTTGTAAATAATTAGTCAAGTACATGAACTTCTACCATTGGGTTTATGGCAAGGGTTTTATTTTATTAATATCATTATAGTTATCGATATGGTAGAATTTCATCCTGACAAAATAAATTATATATATCAGATTTAAGTGTTATTCATATTGCATTTTTTTTTTTATTTGTCAATCAATAAATGTTTATATAATTTGTTATTTTAATCTGGTCTCTAACTCATCATTATTTCAATATCCATCACCAGCTTTATAGTTCTTCATTATGCACATACCCATTATAAACATTATAATCTTATTTAGTTTTACACCTATTAATATTATTACTATGATAGAGGAAATACACATACATATTTAAGTCATTTATTATAGCTTTTAATACATATATACTTATACTGCACATACATATTTTTTTTTATATATCTTATGCTTAATTGATTTTTGGTAATTAATTATCACTTATATAGAAGTGCAATAACTACTATTAGTGTGATCTCCTTCCCTGATAAGAGAGCTCAGGCAATTACTCCCTGAGTTTGAATACTGTGGTATAACGCGGCTAGAAAGGGGTGAGAATTGGATGAACTGACCCAAATTGTATCTAGGTTAATAAAAATAGGTAGAGCTAGTCTATTGGAAGTAGTACAATCATAGGTTATGTATTTCATCGTGTAATCACTTGCATCCTATCTGAAGACCCAAAGTCTGACCATAGTAAGATGCGTTCCCCCTATCTCTTATGTAATCCTCCAGCCTGTTACAATATATTGTTGATTTATATATATATTTATTTTTTTATAATTGTATTAAATAACTATAAACAGTTATAAAAATGTTATTTAAAAGAAAAAACACAAACAATATTTAGTATATAGTCTTAATGTATTTTTGTTAGTTTTTGAAAAGAGTGCTTTGTACTAAAAATGCATTAAGGATATATATTTAATATTGCTTGATTTTTCTTTAGTTTATTCCGAGTTTATATAATTATTATAATTGCAATAATTATGTAATATTTTTATAAATATAATTTTTCTGTTAATTAAATATATTATAGATTTATTTAATTACAACAAAAATTATTTTTAAAAATATTATATTATTGTTTATTTATATTACTAATTTCTCTTTGCAATGCAAATAATTGAACAAATTTTGTATTATGTATTATATATATTGTACCAACATTATGTTGGTACATATGATAATTTTGTCTAAAAAAGTATTAAAATAAAATTATTCGTTAAAAGAAAATAGTATGTAAAGATTAATAGTTTTTTATTGCAGTTTGTTTTCGAAAAACGTAAAATTAAAAGTCAAAGAGTTTTTTGAAATACAAGTTACAATTAATTAATTAAGAGGGGGGAGGGGATTTGCTTTAGAAATGTCAAACTAAAAGTTTTAAGTTTAAAGAGTTTTTGCTAAAAACTATTAATTCATAGTTTGACAGGGAAAATTAAAAGAAGTTGATTTCAAATAACTTAAAGTTTAAAAATATAAATATCTTTTTATTTAAGTTAAAGAAAAAAAAGTCATCTTAAAAACTAAATAGTAAATTGATCTTAAATTATATATGTGCGTAAATGATGAATTAATGTGAGCTTGTTAATAAATATATATATATATATGCGATTATAAACATTGCATGAATACATTGTGTTAAAATGAAATAAATAAAAGTTAAAAAGACTCAGCGATGGCTACTAATCAAAAATGTAAAAACAACACATTTGCGAAGGCTGCTAATTAACATCTCCAACAACAGGATTAAAAGTTTATCTCAAGGAATGCAATTAAAAACTAGAAAGGAATTTCGACAACAGATATTGCTGGAGGACATCAAAATGACAACAAGCCTTAAGTATAAATAGTCCAGTTTTTCAGCAGACATGCAGTTGAGATTATAATTTAGATTGTGCAGTTTAGAAAACAGTTTAGATCATGCAGTTGAGATTACAGTTGTGTTTGAGAAACAGTTGACATTACAATTTAGATTGCACAGTTGAGATTACAATTTAGATTGTGCAGTTTAGATAACAGTTTAGATCATGCAGTAGAGATTACAATTGCATTTGAGAAACAGTTGAGATTACAATTTAGATTGTGCAGTTGAGATTACAATTGAGCTTGTGCAGTTGAGATTAAATCAGTCAATAATGGTGTTAAAAAATATTGGAAACATATGACTGTCTCTAGCCTGAGTTTCAGTGAAACAGCAATCTATCCAGAATAGAAAAATGCCTGCATAACAACTTGAAGAATCACCATCGATGTTTATCTATCTCCAAGAATAATACCAATGAATAAGCATTAAACCTCCTCAAGAAACTTCAAATCTAACCGGTTAGAAATATTTCAAAGTTCACAGCAAACAGCGAGAAGTATCCACATTCTAAAATCCTAGGTAATAACATTTTTCTTATACTCATTTCTAAAGTAGCCATCACATTTGTAAAGCCTCCAAGAGTCAAGTAATATTAACTCTATAGCATACATAGACAAACTATTAATGTGTGTGTTTAAAATGTTGTGCGTTCATGCATTAGTATATATTGATTTCATTGTATTTTAAATTTCAAATATTATTTAATGCTTTCTTATATGATATTATAGTGTGTGAATTAATATGTGCATGATCATTATACCAATGTAATATTAATTAAATAAGATTTATAAAAGTATTTAAAATTAGTATAATAAGTGTTAATTAAAATAAATTGTCTTTTAAACTTAAGCTTAATTTTGTCAGTCAATTCTTTTGCCACTAATTAAAACAATAATTTGTTACAGATTACAAGTAGCTGAGCTAGTCATGGGGTATCTTGGGCATTGAATTAGTGGCCATTGTTTAAAGTGCATTATTTATCCTCTGGATAAGTAACTGGTACCCATGTTTATACTAAACAAAAAAGTGTTTTGAACATGGTGTTGAGTTCAACAGTCAAGAAGAAATCTGTTTCCTTCAAATGTGGTCAGTTAGATATATTTCACAGATATATCTGCTGGCTTGGATTCAGGTACTCTTTGAGTACTCTCTTCTCTGCCTAAGGACTGTAGTGGAGCAATATGTAAATTGCAAGGAATAATATAGTACTATATTTAGTCATATAATTTTGTTTTCATAAGATAAATTCATAAAAAGAGATAAAGTAAATAAATATTGTGTTTACTTCAGCAGGGATTTATTTGTTTCTTTAATTATTTACTGGTAAACCATCCACCCCGGTACAATATATAGCTTATATTCGTTTGTTTTTATTTTTACAATCATTTGCCCTTTCTCTAATACCAATTTTTAAAAAGAGTGCAGACTCACTTCTGTAGAAATATGATATCCCACCACCCATCAATTCATATAGTATTTTATTCTCTAATCAAAAATATTTCCCTCAAAATATTGAGTTTTCATTAATAATGTGAAATTAAAGAATTTAAAATCCTTTGGTGATTTTTTTAAAACATACTACTGCTTTTTATTTTTATGAATATTCATATCTAATTAAAGCAAATTTTCATAATTTGCTATCTTTAACCAGATATTTGTCAAGATGAGGTCTAGTTTCCACGAGGAAGCGGTTGGTTTTGCTAATTCATGTTAATTGCAGAATGGGTTGCTGTAAAATTGTCATTCATCTCCCCAAAAAAATCCATTCAGTGAATATATAAATTGAATCAATATAAAAAGTCTATATAGCTACTAATTTTATTTCGATATTTTTTAGAGAGGGAGATAATAATATGTAACACATATATATGAAATATGATATGTTCTGTATCTTCTAAATAAAACATTTTCCTTATAATAAGATAATCATTCTTACATGCCACCACTACCACACATGCACAAAAAAATTATTAATTCTTTCATTAACTGAGTTTAAGTTTTATAACATTCTTTCATTTTATCACCACTATTCACAGCTTCAAATATCTCGATTTCTAATTCGAAAAATGTAAAAAAAAAAAGAATAAAAAAGTTAAAAAACAAAGAAAAACAAAAAAAAGTTTGGAGTCGGAATTGCTATGCATATAATTAAAGATAAACATATGATTGCGTTAATAAGTAGTCCCATTGTATTACTTAGTATAGATATTGACTAATGGCATAAAAAGTCTATAATGAGTAAGGCTCTGTATTAATCTAATTGGTTGAAGGCAATAAGGCACAAAAATTAGAAAAACAATGAGTGAAATAAAAGTGATGATCAATTTAGAAATAAATATTAGTAATAATTATTAGTTTTTTCATTCAATAATATGTTTTTAAATATATATATATATATATATATCATATTAAAAACACTTTATATATTAACACCATGCAGCATAGAAATGAAAATATATACCAATGTAATATTTTTATATATTTATAAACAAAAGTCTAAAAATTAATTAAATAAATACAACTATTTTTTTAAAACAAGCAAATGATGAAATTGAGTATATTGGATGATAACATTTTAATGGAAATCTTTCAGATTGGCAAATTCTTATAGAATAAATTTCAATATTTTCATCTATTAGGCAAAAGGTTTAAAAATGTTCAATGTGTGCATCATTAGCATAGGCAAAATCTTAAAGCAATATTCCAATTCTTGCCATATTAGTGCATTATGTATATATTTCCTTTAAATTGCGACTATGATTTTTAGGATATTGATGTTGTCTAGCTAAGAGAATATTGTGTATTTGTCCCTCAAAAATTAAAAAAAAAAAACAATTACAAAGCCTGATGTAAAATTAATGGTGATTTGACAGAAAAATAATCAGTAGTCAAAGTAACTACAATTCTTGGATAAACATCTAATGAAGTTTTATTTTTAAACTTTTTTTCTGATGTCTGAATTAAATAAAGATACCTATATTATCAAAATCATTATCATAACTTTCTGTAATTTCACTACTGATAAATGAACCATTTTGTCTATGTATAATTTGTCGTCTTTTATAAATTGTGCAAGATTGAGACGAGAGAACATAAATTGACTGTTTTTCTCATTTATATCCTAATTTAGTTTATTATTAGTTTACATAAACTCTTTAAAAATAAAAACACAAATAATTTTAAAAGATCTATTCTCAAAAATTATTTAATAGGCTGTTAAACGTTTGGCGCGTAATTTGTTTATATTTTGCATATTTAAGACATACACAGTAGCAAATTAACTTTTTACGCCCTTGGAGCTTGATTTCAAAACTAATATGAACCTAACTAATAATATTAGCAGATTTACCAGGTTCAGATTCATATTTGATATATCATTACACATTACTTAATTGTTAGTTATTTTTCTTAATAATAAGAGCTGTATTTTTTTAATTATCTAAGTTTTCTAAAATTAATATCATATCGTTGTTTTTATAGCCGTATTAAATTTCATCATCATTATCAGCCATTACAAATCTATTACTGGAATGAGTTTAATCCAATTTCCTCTATTAATAGCTTTTTTTTAATATCATTTCAAAAAATTTTCTTATATGATTCATATATCTCACACAGGTTTTTTATAATCTGCTTCGGTCTAAGACTTTTATTGTCAATCTATTTTCATTTTTTTCTCATATGCCCAACTCAATTCAATTTTAGCTTTTAATTTTTTCCCCATTGATTTATTAGTGATACTTTTGCTATATTATGTAAAATCTCTGTATCACCCAGTTTCCAACTGATAAATACTCATAATATACTAATAAACCACCTTCATTAAAAACTTTTATTAACCAATTTTAGAAAAAAATTCTTTATCAAAAACACTCTATGCAAGTTTATGATTTATTTTGCCTGTCATGTGTCTATTTTCTTTGAATTTACTTATTTTACTCCATCATGTTTTATTCTTTTTTTTTTTCAAAAATAATAACCATATCTTTGTCTTTGAAATATCATTTGAACCTATAATGAAATCTTGTGAAAGTTTAATTAAGAAGTCCTTCTTTTTAATAATTGTGGAATTATCTACAATGACATCAAGGTTTTCCAAGAAGATTATTAACCATAAAATCAAAGTTTTCATGGTCATTAAGGCTTTCTTTATTTTAACTTTCATTATTGAAGAACAAAGTTTTTTCCAACTGTTTAGAGATTTTGTATTTTTGTCATTAATTAATTTTAAGGTAAGATAAAGGTAAGTGAAGGCTACATAATATTATAAAGATATTTTTTGCTTTTACAATTAGTACTTTGACATTTACCTGAACAATAAAAACAACCATTTACTACTCAATGTTATATGGCTAGTCATGCAAAAATATCTGGAGCAAAAAATCATGCCATCTCTTTTAAACTTATATAAATAATTTTATCTATTTGAAATATAGTAACTATTCCTTTATTGCAAATTTTACAACCTAAAACAATAAATGAAGCTCTTTTATGATTTATTAGATCATTTCATTATACAATTATTAAATATACCCTTCAGCAAATTACTTTGCCAACATATTTTGAATGTCAGTCATTACAGTGTTGTGCATTAATTGAGAAAAACATTTGTATATTTTAAGTTATCATTTGACTAGAAATATTAACAATGCATTAAATCTTTTAACATTTTTGGGATTTAGAATAAAAAGATAAATTGAGAATGAAACTCACAGATATCTTTATTGCTTGAGTAAATATATAGTAGAATAAATAAGAACATTATTAGGAATAATGTTAGATTGAAAAAATGAAAGTGAGCAAAAGAAGAGGAAGACAAAGAAAATAATGGAAATAAGATTGATAAACAGTAGGATATTTTTGATTAAAAATTTCTCACTAGTCAGGAAGGGTGAATAATATACACATAAAATTGATATTGCATACATATAAAATTTCTACAGATTGGCAAACGTAAATCACACTTAATTAATACTAGACATTTTCTAATGTAATTATTCAATTATTTAATTAGAAAATTAGTATATATTCTGTACATTATTAAGAAGTGATAAATATCTCTTAAGACTATTTTGAATTGCTTAATTAATTCAAACCAACTGCTCTTAGATAAGATTAAGTTACTAAGTTCAAACAATCATGCATCTCTTACATAATTATTATAATTACATATAATAATACATGCAAAAAAAAATTTAGATGTTACAATCATTATTTTATAATAAGTCAACATATCACTATTGAAGCAATAGGATCTGTAAGCCAGATCTATGCTTCACGTCTTTCTAGATTACTAGACAAGGATCAAACCTGATCCGTGCGTGCTACGATGTTTGTAAAACTTTATGTCTGCCATTTTATCTACATTTAAATTTTAGGCCAGTAAATAAGTTATTAACGTATTAATTTTCTATTAAAATGTCTTACTATAAATATTAGAGGGGCCCAGATAGATATATATGCAAATACATATATATAGAATTACAGACGGAAACTTTTATAAAAATCAATATATAAAATTTTAATATGATATTTTTTTAAGTATTTTATTCTGGAGATTTGCTTGCATGGTAAACCTTACTAACATTCCTTAGCGTCAAACAAAAGAAAATCCATTAACAAAGTGGTAATGGATTTTCTAATTAAAGTAAAATTAAAATAGAAAAGATAATTTGAAATATAAATTCTGCAAATCTACATTTAATTAAAAATAGATTTGAAACAATTAAGTCATTGGGTTTATCGGGAGAGTTGATCTCAAGAATACAATACAAATATACTTTAGGTTGATAATTGCGGTCATCGAAATTCCAACATAACCAGTTAGCCTGGAGCATATGAAAAAGGGAATTCCCAAAAATAGTTGAAATAGGTATAAATAGCCAAAGAGAACAATAGAGGTCAGCCAGTCCTAGTTTTTGTCAGCAATTGCCTGGCAAATCCACATCAGTCAAATTTTTAAAATAATGATAAAAATGTTCTGAAGTATGGTAGCAGAATAGACAGCATTAACCTGCCCATCTCCCATGTCCTAAATATGATCATAAAAATACCATAAGCCAGAGAAACTTCATAAAAATGAACTGCTGAACTGTTGAACTCTTTTATTCAATTCATAGCTACCTATGCCTGTGTGGAAATTCAGTTTTCATTATGGAATTCTAATTTCCACTTGGACTCATAATAAATTAGGTAATGTTTCCAATTTGTTATTTCTAACCTCCTAATTTATTCTTCTAAAACTCCAGTGACCCAATAATGTAAAGCCTGCTAATTGTAATGTCTTCTAAAAATGTAATCCCCATAACATAATTTAAATGTAAACTTAATATTCTGTAAAAATATACTTGCTATTACTTAAAATCTAATGTCTTTGCTCTCTTTCTGTTTTAAAATTATGCCTCTTAATGCTAAACTTCCTTCTAATTGCGGTTTAGAAAATATTATTATTAATTACTTTAAATGAAATGAATATATGCCAATTTTTGTTCCATCTAGACAAAAGCTTTACTTAAATAAATATTTCGCTGCCTATTTCCCAATTAATGTTTGTAGGTAAATAAAAATAAATAATTCTCTAGCTGTGAAGATTTTGGAGCAACCTTTGTTTTGTCAAGATGAAACCATTTTATATTATTATGTGTCTTTTTATGTTTATACGTACACATTTTAGTTGTGGGAGATGCTAGTTTCAAGTATGAGAGTTTATTTAGTTAAATTATTTCATTTTGAAAGAATAAAAGGAAGGGGGTTTATAAAAGTTATATTCATGTTAAGTAATAGGAGGGAAATAGAATGTGATTTGAAATGTTAGTGGTATTTTGTGTTGAAGGGAGAGATGTGTCACTCATTACAAATATTCATAATAATAATTAATGCTTATTTTATTCGTTTGTCTGATTTTGGTCAATCTGTATAACATTCATGTAATCTTTAGCTCAGCATAATTCTATATTTAAATGCTAAAATATATTTTCCAATACTCGCATCTTGCCTTGCTGGCATTTGGCTTGATTACTTGTCTTTTGTTCTTTGTGATCACTAGATCAAAACTAGACCATGTGATAATTTCACTGGCCATGATTTATCAGGATATGAAAGCCAAAAATGGGAAGAACTGGGGCAAGCTAATCTCAGTTAGCCTTGGAAATTCTTATTCTTTCACCTGAAATATTTTAGGTTTGCCAATGGTGCAGACTATTTGTTCTTTATTTCTTAGTGTCATGGGAATGGGGGCAAGTGAATTGAGTCTATGCTGGTAATGTAATATTGAATGCTGGAATTTGTTCACTTTCCTTTGTCTGAGAACATTATGGCGGAATGACCATGATCTGATTAATTTGTGTATTTTAAATCTTGAAATATTTATGTGCAAATATCACGATCCATTTATATTTTAAATGTGTCACTCTCTTCGACACCAGTTCCTATAGTTTGAGTTAATAATTTCTTTCTTAAAATAAATTCAATCATAAGAAAATTATGTTTAAAATAGCTCTTTAAAATATCCATTACGATATCTCAGACTTGGGCAGGCGTCTTCCATAAATCGCTAATCGTGACATTTGTTATATTGGCATATAAACTATACCGCTCTCTCGCCAGAGGCATAATAAATGACTGAATAGAAATTTGTGTTAAATAATTTATGAAATCAAATCAAAGACATTAAATAAATTATAAAAATGTTTTATTAAATATATATGTGAATTTAATTTTAAGCTGCCCATGGTTCGTCTCTATTCCTTCATTCTAAAATTAGTATTTTCTAATTAATTATTGCGCTGCTATCTGATGATTCAAGGTCACACACATACCATTTTATATTTAAATAAATAGATAGTCTAATTAAAGTTATTAATTAGAGTTAGACATACAAATTAGTTAAGGTTCATGTTCCACCATTGATGCAAGTGAACCGGAGTGTGGAAAAGATTAATTGCTTACCTCGAAAATGTTAATTAGTTTGCAGATTTAGAGTGGGTAAACAGGGCAGAATCCATAAGTATTCTTTATCTTTGATCTCCTATATGGTTGGATTCGAGGTACTTTTACCCCAACTGTGAATCGTGTTGAGTTAACATACAATTTCGATCAGTACACTATTTTGTATTAAAAATTGTAATCAAGATAATTTGGATAGTGACAAGGCATAAACATTTGATATAAATCATAATTTTAAAAAATCATTTTCAGAAAAGTCTCCATAGCCAAATCTGTTCTATAGTTATTTTAGGGGTAACATTTTAGGTTGCTGTATTATAGAAACAATTATTGGATGTGAAAAATGGAAAACATAAACTTCTATTAAATCACTAAAACATCACATGATCAGCATTTTGTGTGATTACACAAGCTGTTAAAACAGTAGCAACTCTCTCAATACAGTAGGGTCATTCAATGCAAGCCATAGTAATCAATAAATGCTAGGTTTGTTCATCAAAATTTCTACCTTGTTCCTATTCATCTAATGTCCCCAGAATAATTTCTAGTTTGTGACCTTCATCAGTTTGAAGGTTTGGATCTGAGAGCACTGCATCTAGATCTTTGGATCTAATGCAACTTTCTAGCAGACACCTTTTACCTTTTTAGTTAATTATAAAGCTATAAGTCCAAAATGAAACCCAATAATATTTTCAATCCAAAATCAAGCTTGTTTAGTCATACAGAATAATAATCACAATTACCTTTTGACCAAGATTAGTATTAAACCACTAAAACTTAACATGGTCACCATTTCTTAGGCTTACACAAACTGTTAAGATCAGTAGCAACTCTCTCTATACAGTAGAGATTTTCAGTGAAAGCCATGGTACTATAGTTATTAAAAAAACCAAAGATACCAAAATGTATAGATACTGAACTGGGTTCAAATATGTATGACTATATAAGCAAATATACTTAAAATTGAAAACATTATGGTGTTTTCATTTTGGACTCACAGCTTTATAGTTACCTATAACAATTAGGCTGCTGGAAAGTTGCATTTAATCCAAAGATCTAGGTGTAGTAGTCTCAGATTCAAGGCCTCTCACTGATGAATACCACAAGTTAGAAACTATTCTGGGAATAGTAAGTAAACACTAGATAGGGAATTTGATGCACAAATCTTCCAGAATTCATTGATTACTAAGACTTGCCCTGGATGACATTACTCTATGAAGAGATTGCTACTGTTTTAACAGCTTGTGTACACATAAGAAATAGTGATTACCTGATGTTTTAGTGGATTAATTCAATCCTGGAAAAGAATGGTGGTGACTATGGTTATTAAAAAATCAAAGGCATCAAAGTGTATACTATGATACTAAAAAGGGTCAGATTTGTATGTCTATACAAGTGAGTGAGTTTAGATTAAAAACATTATTGTATTTTTACTTTTGACTCATAACTTTACAGTTAACTAAAAAGGTAAAAATGGCTGCTGGAGGATTGCATTACATACAAAGATCTAGATGCAGTGTTTTAAGTTCCAAGGCTCATCACTGATGAAGTTCCCAAGCCTAAAACTATTCTGGGAATAGTGGATGAGTAGGCACTAGATAGGGATTTTGATGCACAAATCTTCTAAAATCCATGGATCACTATGGTTTTCACTGAATGGCATTACTGTATGGAAAAAGTTGCTACTATTTAAAAAGTTTTATTGATACTGTTCTATGAGTATGTTGATACCGCTTGATGACATTGATTCCATCCAAACACACATAAATATGCCATTTAGTGGATGGTGCTACAGTCAAACCAAATAGCCACAAGTTTTTTTCTGCTATAACTAATGGATTGCTTTGTCTTGCACAGTTTGTGCAAGTGCACACAATCCTATCTTTTACCAATGTTAATAATTTGCTACCATACCATTTCTGCATTCAAAAGTAATTATGGTACAATTTACCTAATGTAGTATTAAAAAATAATAATTATGAGCTCATTACCCTGCTTCTAAACCTAGCATGTAAGGTTAAATAATTAGAAAAAGTTACAGGAAACCACAATTTCACTGTTCTCCTGAAAAAAGTCCCAGTTCATGAGAACACCTACGAGAATTAAAATATCTGACTGTCAAAGTTATTGTAGGTATATCCAGAGACAAAAAGAAATTGTAAAAAGAATACATTTCTTTAAAAAAAAAAACTATCGAGTTGGAAATTATTAATCATTTTTAATAGGTGTGCCATTAATGCTATTCACCATACCTTAGTCACATATTCCTTCAAAGATAGCTATTGCTATAAATAAAGATTAATTTTCCTTTTCAAAAATGACAAAAAAATTTAAATATTGTTCAGTAATTAAAACATTCTAATCGATAATCACTTCCTGTGTTAAATTTATTAAGAACATTACAATCTTGAAATACGTATTTTCTGTTAGTTAAAATATAATCCAATTCTGCTGAATCTTCATTTGAATGCTTTTATGTCCATTTTCTTTTAACATTTTTCACAAAAAAAGAATTCATAATATAAAGTTTTTCTTTTTCTGCAAACTCCACAAGTCTATGTCCTCTCTTATTTTTATTACCATAACCAAAATTACCCACAGCACTTTAATCTTTCATTTGTTTACCAATTCTAGCATTAAAGTCTTCCATAACAATTTTAAAATGTTGTTTACTCTGATCAAAAGCCTTTTGTTCATCCATATAAAAATTGTCTACTCCTTCATCACTATGAGAACTTGTTGAGGCATAAACCTGAATTATCTGCATTTGGTATCCGCTATTAAGTTGTATAACTAATCTTGCCACTCTGTCTGATACATCATCAATCTCCACAATGTTGTTGTTCCACTTTTTATTTATAATGAAGCCTACTCCACTTGTATTTCCAATATTTGTGCCTTTATAATAGAGTACATGACCACTTTTTAAATCAATTGTCTCTTCACCTTTTCTTCTAATTTCACAAAGTCCAATCATGTCCCATTTAATATAAGACAGTTCTTATAATTCTTGCAATCTTCCTACACTTGAAAGTGATCTGCAGTTGTAAGTATTAAATAAAAAGTCATCATCAAATAGCAGCCTGGGTCTGCAATCAGAAAATTCTTAGCACCCTCCACCTTTGGCCACCAACCGCTGCCTTGGTTGGTAACTTTACAGCCTCCTGGGAATAAGGGCATGATTTATTTTTGTCTGTCATAATTTTAAATATGTACTGGAAAAATATTTATCATTTACACAGACATTCATTCTGACTTATCAGGCAACTGAGAAGAAAGACCATGGTGTTTCTTGATCCTAAACTCAGAGTTAAAAAGCCAATAAACTCACCACGCTGGTTAATGCATGTTGGTGAACAGCCCATTCATGTTTGTATACTATATGAATAATCACATAGTAATAACAGCTGCAATGACAAGAACGTACGGAGTAGACATTAGGAATTTGCCCTGCTCGGTTTCTTTAGGCCTCTAAGAGGAATTAAAGCGTTTCCTTTCAGTCAATAGCAAACTCCTTTCTTTTCAATTAGTAAGATGTAAGATACATGTTAATGCAAAACTAGAGAGACAAAAATTATTAAGAAAAACAATATTTACAGTTGATATTCCTAATCTTCAGAAACTTTCTAATGAATTTAAATTAGAACTTACAAATCGGTTTCAGTATTAGTAGATTTTGAACATGATTCAGATTTGAATGAAATTAATATGAAAATAACTGATACATTTTTAAAAACTGCAATAAAGAGAGCTGGGAGAAAAATGCAACAATTGACCAATAAAATTTCTACTGAGACTAGAGAATTTATGAAGAAAAGAAGGAATATGAAGATATACAAAAATGATGCATTAAAAAGAATTGAATATCTTGAAATTTGTAAAATGGTGCAGAAAAGAGTTGAAAATGATATAAGAAAGTATAACTGTTAACTAGCAAGGAGAAGAAAATAAGAGTCTCAAGAATGTAAAACAACATTTTGGTACTGGTAGGAAATTTATATCTGCAATAAGAAAAAAAGATGGAATTATTACTAAAAAGAGAGATGACATAATGAAATGGGTAGAAGACTTTTATCAAGAATTATATAGTAATAAAGAACAAGTACCTCCTATATCTATTACATCTTCCAAATTAACCAAAATTTTAAATAAAGAAGTGAGACATGCAATTAAATATATGGTAATGATGGAATTACAATTGATATATTAAAAGAAGCAGGTGAAAAAATAGAATTTTTTTTAGTAGTTATATACCAAATGTCTAAATGATAAAGATGTACCAGATGATTGGAAGAATGCAGTATTAATATTAATATTTAAGAAAGGTGATAAAAAAGATAGAAATTACAGACCTATCAGCCTTTTATCAGTTTTATACAAACTTTTTACCAAGATAATTACAATTTGTCTATAGAAAACATTGGATTTCTACCAACCAAGAGAACAATCTGGATTTAAAAGTGGTTTTAGTACAGTAGATAATATCCAGGTATTGAGAAAAATTATAGAAAGGACAAATGAATATGAGATGCCATTATGTTTTTGAAATGTAGATTATGAAAAGGTTTTTGATTCTATAAACATTTCTTCAGTGATTAAAGCATTGGATCATCAAGGTGTAGATCCAGGATATTGTCATATTTTAAAAAATATTTATAAAAAGGCAACTGCAACAATTAGATTAAATAATGATACTGGGAAAGTCAACATTGAAAAGGATGTAAGACAGAGTGACTCCATATCTCCAAAACGTTTTACAGCAGTGCTGCAAAAAGTATTGTGTGGATTAAAATGGAAGACTAAAGAAGTGAAAGTAAATGGAGATTATTTAAATCTATTAAATCATTTAGATTTTGCAGATGATGTAGTTATTTTTGCAAATAACACTTTAGAGCTGCAGGAAATGTTGCAGGAGTTATCAGATGAAAGTAGGATGAAAGTAGGAAAGTAGGACTAAAGATAAATGCTAAAAAAACTAAAGTAATGTTTAATAGATTTTTTCAAAATATGAAAATAAAGATTGATTATGATGAATTAGAAGAAGTTAATGGTTACAAATACCTTGGTTGGAGTGCTTTCAGTAGAAATAACTTGATACTAAAAGGAAATATGCCTGTGTGTTTGTAAAGGAAGGTTTTTAACAAATGTGTTTTGCCAGTTCTTACTTATGGATCTGAGAATTGTCTATTTAATAGAAAAGCAATACAGAGACTTCAGATCACTCAAATAAATATGGAGAGATGCATGTTGGGAGCAACAAAAAGAGATCGAAAACACAATATATGGGTAAGAGAATAAACAGGTGTTACTGATCTCATTGAAAAAATTAAAAGATTGAAGTGGAGTTGGGCTGGACATATTTCTAGAAGAGATGATAATAGATGGACAATTGAAATCTTAAAGTGGATTCCAAGAGATTTTAAAAGACCCAGAAAGAGACAACATGTTAGATGGATGGATGAAATAAGAAAGTATGCAGGGGTGATGTGGAGAAGAGAAGGTAAAGATCATAGAATACGGATTGACTTGGAGAGACCTTCATCCTGCAGTGGATTGGTAATGGTTGATGATGATGATGAATTAAAGCATTCTCATTTCTTCCACCATGATGTAGTTAGTTATCTGTCAAGCAATGATAGTAGAATTTTTAAAGTTTGTGGGGAAAGGGGAATTTCTCCAGTGCCTTGCACTGGCATACACAGGGAATCCTACTAGAATAGAGTATTTACAATAACATCTGTTAATTGATAAGTTTTAATTCTTGTGAATAAGAAAAAGCATACCATCTCCCCCCTATATTGCAGGACTAATATGAAATTTTTAGTCACTTGTTAAAGGTTCAAATTTATCATTCTAAAATTGTTAATTGAATAAGTTTACAGTAATTTATTAAAGAAATCAATTAATGAATTACATTAACCCATATCATAAAATGTCTGACTGTATAATTTCTCATACTTATATCCAGAGACAAAAAGAAATTGTAAAAAGAATTACAGTAATTTATTAAGGAAAATAAATGAATTATGTTAACCTGTATGATTATTCTTATTATTATTACCTCACAAATAATGTGATGGTCCTGGTAACATTATGTTTATGTGTATTTTCATAGAAACAATGCCATCAAGCGGTATCAACATGCTAATACAACAGTACCGATGTTTTTGATACCTTTGATAATCACTATGGAAATAATTATTACACTTTCCAAAATGATGATGTTTTGAAAAGACCAATGAAATACTATGTCTGTATGATAGTCAAAGTCTAGTGATCTCATCTAAATTAATTCATGAGAAATCAATTAGGTCAGAATATACGAATCTCATTTCAAATAGAATAATTTAATCAATAAAATAACTACATAGATTATATTTAAATTATAAGGAGACTTCTTATAAACTTATAGATTGTTCAAATGATCTTGAATCTATAAGAAATAGAAATTTCAGCTGACATGAAAGTTTAAGTGTTGGAAAAAAATATTAGACTTATTCAAAAATATCCTGGTGTATTATTTTTATAATCATTTGATTTGTCATTACAATCTATGGAGGGAATAAAAATATATAAATTTCATTTTATAATAAGATTCAAAACTCTACTAAAAACATTGCAAATTTTGTTGGGATATTTATAAACATATAAAAGATTAGTTTGTAATGAGCAGTAACCATATTAGTCATTTTTAGAAAGACACTACTGAACCAACATATTAAAAAACTTTAAATAATTTATTCAATTATTGAGAATCTTTTAGTAGTAATGGTTACATCATTTATGTAGGTTAGAACATGACATTATACATCACAGGAATATAAAAATGGTTATGATTATAGTTTTTACTTGGCACAATAATTCATCTGTATAAATTACAAATATATTTAGAAACAAGAAAATTGTTGCATAATACCTCTTTTGATTTAGAAAAAATGAGAAACTTTGATAATATTCAGTGCAAATCAACACTTATTAACATAACTGATTAGCCATAATTGATTTAAAATCTATATGAATAACAATCAGATCAGAAATATGATTATCTCTAGCAAAATTAATAGTTTCATTCAGCATTAAAATTACATTGAGTATATGGAAGCTAGGCAAGACAAAATGAACAGATTGAAGTCTTTGGTTAAATAAAGGTTGAAGATTTTTAATAGTATTCAAACAAACATTTTTGCATTGAAGTCATCTGTGACTTTTAAATCACCCAAGAATACTGGAAAAGCATCTTTCCTTGTATTAATTATATGTGGAGCTTGTTTTTTTACATTATGCATGGTATAATAATGTGAGTTAGAGAATTATACAGAGCAGCTGATATAATGAAAAATTGTAAATGAATGTTTTATATTATATTACACTACCATTAAATATAAACAAAGGTGATGTTTAGTTGTTTAACCATTAAATATGCTAAAATGGATGATAAACTTTTTTCCCTGAATTTATTGTAATATTTCTTCACAAGATATTAAAGATTTGGAAGTTGCTATTAGAGTTATGTGTGATCACAAAGTAATTCCACGCTAATTTAGTTTTATTTGGAAATTATTTTATTACTTCAATAATCTAAGAGTCAAGATAAAGACATCTCTAACTATCAAAATCATACATGAGAGTTAGAAATGCATTGTGCTTCATAGTTTAAAAATCATCTTTATTTTATTTAAACAAGTAACAATCTTTCCCATTCTTTGCATACACATATATTGTGCATAGAGTTTGCATATTGTACATATAGAATGATTCCAATGAATGAGTAATAACAGGCTATGATTATGAAATATAAATTTTCTCAAAAGCATTCAGTCATTTTAATTGATTGATTGCTATTAATTATACAGCTTTATATTATAAGTACGATAGAACTATTTAATATTATCATTTGGACAGGTATAAAGCATAAATCTATAATTTATTACTTAATATATTGTTAAGACAAAGTTAAAAAGAGCTTACTATCTTATTAGTTTGTTAATATTAATGTTATCTAGTTTTTTGAAAATTTCTTTCATAAGACGTATAAAATAGAAAGAAGACATGTGCCAAAATATTCTGAAATAAAAGATAACAATTATAAACACCGTAGGTCAATTATTATAAACTCATTACAAATGACTGTTAAGAAAACGTAAAATAATTTCAATTTATAAAAGGTAATCAAAATATCAACTATAAAATGAAATTAAATCCCATAAAATAAGAGCTATTCACCAAAATCAAGAACGCGTATGGGACACGAAATTGCAGATTTGAAAAATTTCTTATCCTAAAACAAGAACTTATATAAGTATGAAGCCAATCGAAAGAATAATGAAGAGGATTACATCTACGACCTTACAAATCTGAGATATGATCAACATAGGTTAATAAGAACTATTGACAAATTCTACAGTAATCTAACAAACGTAAAGAATCACAAAATGATTTAAAACTATGGATAAGCCTTCCATATATTCCTAAATAGCAAATAAACTAAGAAATATATGCACTAACACATGTTAGCATTAGATCCCCTCCATCATTAAATAAATTGTTGAATAATGCAAGACAGAGTACCCCCAAGCATGCCCTCCCCCCAAGTACTTTACAAAACTGAATGCAGCTCTCCTGCTGCAAATCTATCTATTACAACAAAATTGGGCAAATAGATCAACAGGATTGTCCAAAACACATATTTACATAACAAGGCAAAACAAAATAATGAACATACAGGCAATCCCCTAGTTATGAACTTAATTGACTCTTGACATGTATTTGGAAGTTGAAATTGTTTGAAAGTAGAGGTATATAAAAAAATATCAAAAAGGGTTTTCAAAATACAGTATTTATTTTTTATTGATTAGTATCTGGAATTTTTTTTACAAATTTATCAAATAGTACAATTGTATTCTTTTTCTTCTCTTGATAAAGAATTCTGTAACATTCTGTTTTTTTCTATTGCCCTTTGTACACAAGATATACACTCTCTATTGGGATCACATTCTTCCATGATGGTCAAAAATTTGTCAAGATGTATGAAGGCTTCATTCATATTCTTGATTATCAAACTCTTAACAACAAGTTCATTATCACGTTCTTCTTCATTATAGTTTAATCAAGTCTTCAATTGACAAAGAATCTGAGTGAGATTGCATTAACTCATCAATATCTTCATCAGTGACATCTAAACTTAATTCATTTCATTATATTGATTATTTTAGTTGTGATATCTTCAGGAGTTTCTTCAATGTCCACAGAAGCATTTATCATTTGTGTATATGTTTTTTTCCAACAATCTTTCATTGTTGACTCTCTTACTCATCCCCAATAATATTTATTGCATTCCATATATTATAAATTTTTCAAAAATCTCTTAATGTAGGTCCACTTTCCTTGTCAATTGCCTTGATTGCTTGAGTCATTAATCTTCTCATATAATACTGCTTAAAAGTGGCTATCACAGTTTTGTCCATAGGTTGCATTTCACTTGTGGTATTGGGAGGGATAAACTTAACATTAACTTATGGATATAAATTTTGCAGGGATTTTGGATGTTCAAGAGAATTGTCTAAGAGCAATAGTGTTTTAAATGGTAAATTATTCTCATTACAATATTGCCTAACAGAAGGTGCAAAATGATGTGAGAACCAATCTTGAAAAAGCTGTGCAGTAGCCCAGGCTTTAGGATTTAATTTCCAAATGACTGGAAGAATTCTTTTATCTTTTCCTTTCAATGATTTAGGATTTTCTATCTGATAAATTAACATTGGCTTCAATTTAAAATCACCAGCTAAATTACCTTCAAGAAGCAATGTTAATCTGTTTTTAGGTTTATGCCTAGGTGCAACTGATTCTTCCTTTGCTAAATATGTACATGCAGATATCTTTTTCCAAAATAATCCTGTCTCATGTACATTGAAGACTAGTCATGGAAAATAAGCTCCATCTTTAATGATATTAGAAAAAGTGGAAGTAAATTCACTGGCAGCTTTCTTGTGTATTTCTCCATTTCATCCATTACTCTGCCATGTCTTTTTGAAACAATTTTGGAAGAAATATTTTCATAAATTTTTAACATATTCCTTAATTTTGTTTTTGTTTTTCATAATTGTGTATATTGTTGATCAGTTTAAATTACATGAATGTGCAATTGAAGCAAAAGATTCACCCTTTTCAGAATGTCTAATTATATCCATTTTTGTCTCAACCGTTTCGGTTATGAGACTTTGATTTCTTTTTGGTTGGATCAACCCTGCAAATTTTTTGTTTCTCACTCATGTTTTTAATTAATAAAAATTCACTAAAACAAAAATATATACAGTGTATATATAATGTAATCACCCACAAACTACTTTTAAAAACAAGCGCTAATCATGACAATCCTGTTCAAGAAAGTCTGTGATGATGCTAAAAATAAAAGTAATTAATGTCAGAGAGATGGGAAGATTTACTGTATTTTATATAAGTTCTTATTGTTTTCTAAAATATACTTTCAATTATTTTCTAGATTTCAAAGTTTATCTTTATCTTTCTTCAGAAAAAATTCAATTACGAATGTATGTACTGTAAATAGTTTTTTTTTTATCAGATACTTTAAATTTGTAGTGTTAATTACTAAAAGGAATTTTTTAATTATTAAAGTACTAAAATACTGTACAATTTTGAATACCCATTTCTTTCTACAGTATATAGCACTAATTATACATGAAAGTGTATACATAGATAAAGATCTAAAATCCAAAAGTGATTATGTAATAGATTAGAGAAATGTTTATAACTCAAGTGTTCATAGTTACGGGCTGCCTATAATTCAATTTTCCTTGAACATGAATGCACAAGTCATGCTTTTAATCCAACTAATATGAAAACAATTTAGTTTCAATAATAATTTATTATTTCTAATGTATACAGTGATGGGTAACCATACAATTGAGGTTTACATTGTTGTTCTATCTTGTTATTTCCATTTGGGTTCTGATGAGTCTATGTTGTGCAATATGGTGTGAACATTAAATCTTTCACATATTTGTTATCTGATTGTTAGTTTGGCATATTGTATAATGTCCAAGTGTCCTCAAATGTTTTTGATGATGCCAGGAGTTGGTCTCTCTTCTGGATTTTTAATCATTGTTTTGGAAAAAACCTGTTTTATAGTAGGTTGTGGGTGTTCCATAATTAGTTTACAATGTGTAACCCATATGGCATAGTTCAAAAATATTGAGAGACATATTATTGGATAGGTTTTAGTATTGATACTGTATCAGTCAAAACATGTTTATCCATCTAACATGAGCTGGAATTCACAAAATGTACTTCAAACCCAGTCCAGTCCAAGATTTAGGTCAGGGACCAACCTGGATTTGAACCCACTCCATGAGCTCCAGATCAAACACCTAATGAATAACATAATAGTGATGGCACATGAGAATTAATTTTAAATCCGGCCGACTAGGAGAGCGGAGAAGACAATGAGACATCTCTTAACTATGACTATATTAAAATACATATAAGCAGGCTTTACTTTTGGAAGTGGAGAAAAGAAGGAATTAGAACTACTCAGATAAGTTAGACAATAAAATATATTTTAATATACTGACAAATTATTATTATACATTTATAAATTAGTGACATTAGTATGTGCGTGAATGAGCAAGCGATAGATAATTACATAGTGTCATTCACGCTATTATTTCTCATATGCTCTTTATTAGCTAAATAATATATTACAAATAAACACACATCTTTGGTGGGTCCAATATTAAGATACCAATCAATATTAGAAAGAATTACATAATATTGCCATTAACGCTTTGATTTACGGTTCTGAAACGTGGTGACTAACATATGATTTAGGGGAGCATTCTGAAATTCATTATACATATGATATAAATTATTTTCATGCCATTGAGGTCGTAAAAATAAACAAAAGACAGTTAAAAGATTATATTTGAACTATGACAAAAATATTTATTGAAAAATTATTTTAAACAATAGTAAGACGAACACTTTATTTTCCCCAAGGCATATAGATACTCTTAAATAGATACATAAATTACGACGGTGAGATTGTATATGATTGAAATAATCTTAATGAATAAAATAGAAGTAGTTGGCATATATATATATATTAAGCAGAGCACAATTTTAATATTAGAGCATTAAAACTGGGTCATGAAGCAAAAGAAATAATAATACGAAGAAGTTTGCGGTGCTGACATAATAGCCTAAAATAACTAAAATAACTAAGAGGAAAAGGTCATGCTTCTGGATGAAAAACGAAATCTTACACCCCCTTCTTGGGTAATGCTTAGAGAAAAGTAGATAGGCATGGCATGGCCCAGACTTTTGCGGGTATAACCAACGCGAGAGGCCCCTTTTATCTACGAAGTGAATATGCATAGCATGTGCCAAACTTACGGGATCACTGCCAGAGGCATTTTATATGGAATAAATGTGGTTCCAGATAGATCAACTATCTATGGAACGAGAAGAAATCTATGGGTTCAATCTTGTCATAACCCCCAGATTAAGAAGCACAGCTATATAATCACGAAGATCGGCTATATGTCAAGAACGCAGTATGATATGATAAATGTCACTAACGACCTTGAAAAGTTTTACTGCTTTAAAAATAAATGACCCTTGTTTGAATACTATAATGCGCCATGCAATTATAATATATATATATAGAGAGAGAATATTTCATTTAATAAAATATACGTTAAGATTTTAACTAGTAAAAGAAACATTTACCCCCATCCCTTTTCTGATATTTGAAATAAATCAATCCCACTTTCACGATTTTATAATAAATGAAATATATAAGTACTTTATTTGATATTTTAAGCATACATTTTAAGAGTATATAAATAAAAAAAACTAGCAGTTATATATATATATGTAAAACAATTAAGTCACCTTATTTTAGAATTAAATAAATAATATTTTATAAGATTTCAAAGCGTTAATTAGCTTAAGTTCTGGATTTTCAGAGTTAAACAAATCAATTTTTATATTAAAAACGAACCTAAAATGTTGATTCATAAAACAATCTGGTGAACATATTAATTAACAATATGTTATATTTTAAGGGAACGTTAATAAACTTGATTCATGAAGGTTTACTTAAAAAGAAGAAAGGATTTTTAAAAAATTCAATTCGTCAGATTGTTTTAAATTGGCATATTAATAAGCAAGCAGATATATAAATCAAATAATAAATATATATAAATAAATGACCGCACCAAAATAAAAAAGAAGTTAAAGCATATGAGATAGGATTAAATTCATAGAAATCATTGAAGAGCAAATTACATGTTATTTATATATATAAAAAAACATATTAATTTAAAAGATAGAAAATTGTACAATACGTTAGAATCTTGATAGCAGGATTTGAGATTAGTGAGGCTAGATTCATTTTCAAATAGTAACATAAAAGTTACCTTGCACACATTTAATAAGTCTATTTTCCAAGTACGGCTCACATATGGCAAATTGAGGATCCAAAATGAATTCTTCTTGGTGATGGCAAACTTTTATTAGCATTCTAAAGTTCTTTTTAGATCTTTCTTCATTTCAGGGCAGCAGGATATTACGGTAGCGGCAGAGGCCGCTGAAGAGTGGTGGATTTACTGCTACATCATTTGTAAGTTTCAAGCAAAACAAAATATGTTTATAATACCTCTCTCTAAAAGTAGCTAATCCCCTGTTTCAATAGTAGTTCCTCTGATTCAAAATTCAGTCATTTTATACCTTTTCTTTTATCAGTTGTTTTTGAAGATGCAATTGTAAGATAACGTCCAAAAATAAATTCAAATCTATTTCCAGATTAGAAATAGATTTGACAACATGTTTTTAACACAAGTAAATCTTTAATCTAAATTAATCCCATTTATTTTAAGTAAAACTTTAATTAAAAAATACCTCCCTTTAATTATTTTTGGACAATTACAACAGTCACATCTTCCATATTGAATTTTAGAAAAAATATATAGCTTAATAGAAAAACAAGCAATTTAAAAAGAAAAAGCTAAAAATGATATATAATAAATATTTAAAACATCAATATTTTGTTAGTAAGTTTTGCTCCTATGTATATATTTGAGCCGCATCTATAATACTTTAATAAAAAAAGAACTAATAATTAATGAAAAGGATTAATAATAATTTTAAAACATGTTATTGAAATTAAATTTTATAATTTAGGCACGCATAGGGTTTGAATACGGGTTAGTAGATAGAAATATGAAGCACAATCTTAAGCTAAGATTTACTGCTTCAATACTATCCTTCAGAGATGAGATCAGTTGGAAATCTATCTTGGTGTTGGAGAGTATGATTTCTCAGATCACTCTGAATCCCATACATTGTGAGAAGAGGTGTTACAATGTCTCATCGATCTTCATGCAAATGCTGCAAGTAGGGTCTGTGTTGTGACCTCGTTTGTAAAATAGGAAGTGATTAGTAGGTAGTCCGTTAATGTTGTATTTAATGAGGAAGTCTAGGTATTTGGCCTCTAGACTCCATCTTTTAAAGTTGGATACCAGTTTCTGATTATTGTAATAAAATGTGTTGATTATAGGATGTAAGATTGGATGGAGGATTGTTTATGCTTGCCATAATGATATTTTAGAATTGAATGTGGAGTTGGTTATTGGGCAGTGCTGTTTGATAAGACTTGTGTTTCTAGTGATCCATGTTTGTCTGTCTGGTCAGTTAGTGGGTGTTACCTTTTGAAGCAAAGCTTTTTGGAGAACTGTGTTTAAACCATATGATGCTACCAAGTTGTGTATGACGTTGTGGCTTTTTTGGTAAATCAATGCCTGAATGAAGTGGAAAGCAAGACCATTTAACTTTCTTGGTCGCTGAGTGCCTTTGAGGCTGATCGCAACCATTTTACCTCCCCAGAAAAGCCTTGAGCACAAGCCATTTATTTTATTTATGAAGCTTTTGTTGCATTTGATAAATGGAAGGAAAGTATGACATTTTTGGCATCACATGTTAATTAGTGCTACCTTGCCAGGGAGGGAAAGGTAGACTTGTGACAAGGAAATGATGAATTTGTTGTTTCCAGGATGTTATCCTGAATCTCTTTGGTCATTGCTGTGGTAGATTTGAAGATGGAAAACCCAAGATATCTCTGTGGCTTGGCAGAGAAGAGGGTGTTGATTTTCCTTCCTGAAACAATTTGCCAGGAGGCAGACTTGCTGGGGTTGAATTGCAGCCTGTATTTCTCAGTATAGTGGCTTAATATTGTTTGTAGCAAAGGAATATATTTTCTTGATGGTAGGATAATCATTACATTGTCCATGTAGGCAAACGTGTGGAATTCTCTGTTTAAATTGGGTATAAAGAGACCTGGTAGATTTTTTTCCAAATCCATCAGGAGGATTTATATATGTGATGAAGCATAGGGCACTGAGGGGGGAACCCTGAGGGAGATCTTGGGTTGGTTTAAATCCGGAGGGGATGTTACCATCCATAGTAATAAAAATTTCCATGTTGTATAGTAAATTGCTTATGATCTGGACAGCAGCTGCAGAAACATCATACTCGGCCAAAATATTTAAGAGTATGTCTATATGTACCGAGTCAAAGGCTGCAGCAATGTCCAGTTGAATAGTTATCAGCCCTGACTTCCAGTGGATTCTGACATAATCAATGATGGACATTAGGTTGACCATTGTGTGTGCAGTAGAGTATCCCTTCTTGGCATATTGGTTGTTAGATATGTGCCTTAAGACATTTGGTTGGATGAGGTCTTTGATCACAGACTCAACAATTTTAATTAGAAGGGGTGTCATGGAAATAGGTCTGATGTTTGAGAGATCCATAACCTGATTTTTTTTATAAATGGAACCAGCACCACTGGGTAAAGGTTAGGTATCACACTATTACCAGTTGCTAGGTAATCCACCATCTTCTTATGGGAATTGCAAAATGATTGAGATGTAGGATTAGGAATCTGGGAATCCCATGTAATCCAGGATGTACACCATCTGGAAGGGGAGATATTTTCTGTTGAAGTAGGTTTTCTGTGATCCCATGTGGCACCTATGGATCAACTTCAGACCAGGATTGTGTGCCATTGAAGATTGTGGTTTGCATTCTTTGCCGGAAGCGTTCTTTTATTGTGATCATCATAGGTGTTCCTAGCAAGGTTTTCCCATCTACAATGATGGAGGTGGGAGTGGTTTTGTTATTTTTCCCTCCAAGTGCCCAACTCAAGTAGCCTTTTGTCCAGTGGTGTTGTTGAGATAAATAGCATTTGGCTCTCCTAATGGATAGGTATTCCACCAGGGATTTTTGTCTAGGTTTTTAAGACTATATATATCTTGTGTTTTGATAGGTTGACTTTGGAGCATCTGAAGCTGATTCTCTATTTGTAGAAGATCTCTGAAGAGGCCATTAGGGCCTTTGGCTTTCATGGTGTGGTGTTTTAATATTGTCTGTAGGATGCCTACAAATGAAAACCAGGCTTCCTTCAGCTGGTCTTGAAAGGATGTTGATTAGTGAAAATATATATAAGATTCAGACACTATGGCCTTTGTCATGTTTGATTTTGTTACCATCTGCATGGTTTTGTGAAGAGCCTCTGGGGTTGGGAGGCCAGCCATGGTTTCAAGAGTGATTACAAGGGCCATATGGTCTGAAAATGAAACTGGTAAAAGTTTTGCATTCAGATGAAAGTGTAAATCTGGTGAATAATATAATAGGTCTATTAGGATTTGATAAGATTTGGTGTAAAAGGAGTAGGATCCAGGAGGAAGAAATCCTTCCCCACACAAGAAATTTTAAGTTAAAGCGACCATATGTGGTGTTAAAATCTCCCAATATAAGTAAAGAGCCTGATTTGTTGCTAAGGATAGCATTTAAAGTCTGAATGATTTTGTAATAGATAGTAGGATTGTTTGAAGTGTATATATAAGCTAGATTATGCTGTAGCCCCAAATAGTCTATTTCTAATAAGATTGTTATCCAAATAGAGTATACAGAATTTGTTTGGAGGAAATTTTTTATTAATTAGTACTCCAACCCTCCAGCTGCTGAATGTCTAACTGAAAATTTAATGAAGCCCATGGTGGCAATTAATGTTTCTATTTTAGTGTCAGTGTTATTATGGAATTTGGTTTCCCCCATTAGAAGGATGTGGGGAGAGTTAATGCTTATCCAATTTGTAATTGCATGGGCATGGGCCAATGAGTTGAGGCTACGAACATTAATCCCTGCAATTTTATAGTTCACAATATAGTGTCTCTGCCCCCATCAGCTGGTATATGGTCTCAGGGAAAATTTGTTAGTAAATGACTATAATTGTTTTCTTGATCTGATGCTTCTTCCAATGAGAGTTGAAGTTGGTTTGATTCCATGAGTACTGGAAGGTCCTCATTTTCCATAGAATCTGGTAATTCCAAATAGGGATTATCTTCCATTGGTGCTGAATCAATATCAGAGTGCTCAGAGGTTTTCCTTTTCTTTTTTTCCCATGATACTCTGTGTTTACTTTGTGATTCTTTTTTTAATGTGGGTAGTTATGGTATAAACCCAGAATTCATATCGTCATCTGAGCTTGATTTATCCGGAATATCTGATTTCCGTTTATTAATATTTGGTATAGTTTGTCATGTTAGCTCTACTACTTGTGAAAGATCCTGATTCCAATGTCCAGACAAACCATCCTTTCCCCCCAGGTTTTGAATTTTGGTGTGTGATGTGTTGAGTTTTTTCCTTGGTTTATTGGTTTTGCTACTTTCTTTTTGAGGATGTGGAGTTATTGTATTTTGTTTACTTTGTGACTTTCTAGGTGATTGAGTGTTATTTTTGTCTATTTTGATTCTGGTGTCTGTTTCTTCTATAGGAAGTGACTTCAAGTCTGAAGGATTGCCAAACATTGATTCATAGCCTTTTTTTCTAATGTACTGTTTATTGGCTGAATGTTATCTGTGTATTGGTTTAAAATGAGATGAGGTGTTCTTGATGTAGTTGATTGTTTATCATTTCTATTTTTGGTTGTATTGCTGTGGAATTCCATCTCAGTTTGTTGGGAAAGGTTATCATCTTGATCCTCATCTCTAGATATTATGTGGTCTGGTGTTACATCTGTGGGAGTTATGTCTATAGATTCAGTGTAGTTCGATGTTGTAGTCCTGTGTTTATCAGTGTGGTTTTCAATATTATTGTCTGTTTTAGGTGATTGTTTGGTGTCTGTAGTTGTTGTTGTTTCTATATTCATTCTACTGCAGCAGTGGAACTTGCCTTTCTTTTGATTGCAGATAGTGCAGATATGTGCCAAACAGTCTTTTATAAAGTGTGTCCTTTGTAAACAGTGAAAGCACTGAGGCCACACACCCCTGAATGTTAGGGCCATTGGTGAACCTCTTGCATTAACTACAGTAGGGATGTCAGTAAGAGAAACTTTTTTTTTCATGGCTAGTGAGAAGATTGCTGTGTTTGATATTATGTTTCCATCCAAGATGGGGTCTGGGAGAAATTTAAATTTTGAAACAGTGCCATAGGGATTGAGGATATTTTGGACCTCTTGTTCAGTGAATCTTGTTAGGCAGTTTTTGATTTTCCCTTGTAGTATCATAGGTCTGTTCATTTCTACAGTGCAAAGTATTTTATTTCCCCGTAGTTTAATATTGTTTTTAAATTGGAGCCTGTCTGCCCAGGTCTTAAATTCTATTGCCGCATATCTGTCATTAGGGTGAGTTAGTATTTGATAAATTCCCAACTCTGAATCATGTTGTTTAATTACGAAGTATAAATGCTCCATGGGGAATTTGTATAATGATAAGTTTTCATTCATTACTGCTAGGATTAGAGTTTTGTCATTGTAATAATTTTGGAAAGATTTATAGAGCATGTTTGGAATAGTTTTGTTGAAATTATCGTTTATGTTTTGATGTATTTCGTCAGTAATATTATTATAATCTAATATCTTAATTGATTGGGGGTGTTGATTATCTTCTGTTGCGATTTCTCTTTCATATTCTGATATGCCTATAAGCATATCATTAATATTGCCGACTGAGTCAGTCTCCACGGTTTTAACATCATTGTTGATACTTAAAGCGTTAGCGTAGGATATAGATTTTCTTGGAAGGGTTTGAATTTGTGAGTCTGTTTTGAAATGTTCGAATGATGTAGATATTAAAGGTTCATCTAGTTTGAAATTTTCGTTTGTGAATGGGTTTTGTTGATTTTTTTTAAACTATTATTTCATTTTTTTCCCCCCGAAATACTGTTGACAGTCTCTGGTGTTACAGCAGCGAATTTGGTGACCTCTGGTGATTTAAAAGATTTTTTTTTCACTTTCTTCAGATAGATTTTGCTGATATTTTTTTTTGTTCCAAATTATTCTGAGAGTGTTTCACAGTTTAAATGAATTGTGTTTATTTATGTCTCCTGAAGGAGTTTGGGAAATACGGTGAGTGTTGTTACTGTTTTCGTATGTATTATTAATATTGGCTGTTATTTCGCCCGATGGGAGACCAACACTATTGCTTATAACTGATGAAGTTTTATAATTTCTTGCATTTTGATGTTGTTAGTAATTATTTGGTGCTTAGTATTGCTAATGGGAAGGTTTTTGATCTCAGATGGAGCCTGAGATTTGTTATTATAGCTAGGAGGATTTCGGCCATCGTTTGTGTTGAACAACTGAATGTCACATTTTAAGCTTGAATTGCTATGTATATTATCTACATCATTGTCACATTCCATTTTTAAATACACCTGGGTCTTGTTTTACGCAATAGATAGGTTCCTCAGAAAACACGCGCAAACAAAATCGCGCAAAAATAGACGTAACTTACATTGAAAAAGGGGGGATATGGTCTGTGATTTTTCAAAATTCGCATAAAAGCAAAGCACCAATGTAAAATTACTTTAAAATTTGCGCAAAAAAAATAAGGAAATAAAATATGACTAATAAAAAATTTCAAATTTGAAAAAAATTGATACAAGACAAACTTTTTTTAACTATAATATTTAATTTTATTCAAAATAATATATTTTTATGCATAATTTACAGTACAGTAATTTACATTTTTTATACACGTTTTAATTATTATGATTTTCTGGTGACAATGTAATTAGTAATTAATCTGTGAGACAATGATTTTATTAATTGTTTACGAAGCTTGCGATATCCAGACATACAACCATTTATCTCTCGTTGGAATTTAAGAGCACATTAATGATTAGTGTCATTAATAAGAAAATAATAATTGATTACGTTCTTTTTAAAAAAGCAAAAACAGAATGGGATTTAAAATGCAAAATTAGCACGCACAATGTTTGAACAAATTTACATTATAATCTTGTAAAATTAATATGTATGTGTATACATAAAATGTGGAAATCATGATTTTAATTTGATTATTGCATAAAATCTTACTATTATAAAGCACTGAAAATATTGAAATTACTAAGATGAAAGTTGAATTCCAATAATGTGCTATTACTTTCAATATAATGTAAGTGCGCGAAATTTATTATTTAAAGTAATAGCGCATTATCGGAAATCGACTTCCGGTGAAACACGAATCATGTAACTTCAAAATCGTGTTAAATAAGTCCACGTAAAAAGAGACCCAGGTGTATATAAAACTTCTCTTACCTTGTATTTAGGGGTTTGGAATGGGGTTTCACACCCCCTTTCCTGCTGATTTCAATTTTTGAGGAGAGCTATTTTTCACGGTGCTTGCTGTTTAAGAACCGGAAGCACTGAAAGAGATGATAAAAAACAATAATACAAGAAGACATGGCCAATTGCAAAAGATCCATATGCAATTAATAGAAAAGAATCATGTGCTTCATTATCAAACAAGTAGAATATTTAAATGTCTCATTTATATAACAAAATATATTCAATTAAGGGTGTAACTTTTTAATAGCAAAATAAAACAGTGATATAATTCTGGAAGTGTTCTGCGAAAGCAGGCTTAGTACAATATAAATTTTAAATTGAAATTATTTTATCTTTTCTTAACACTCATTTGTATTGAGTTTATAATAATTACAATAAGTAAAGAAAAGTGATGCAAATTCCAATAAGAATTATGTCAATTAGAATAAAGAGTATGCAATTTGCTTAATTATATAATTAAAAGCTAATACTGTTGAAATATTACTCATAATAAAATTAGAAGCTGCAGAATAATATGCATTAGTTCACTAGATAATGACTTCATATCTAACTTCAGAGATTATATATGATCAGTAAAGTGAATGAGTAAATATAACTTTTATTTCTTAACTATTTTTTTAAAAAATGAGTTAATCAATGAAAGATACAAAAAAATCATTCGAGAGAGTAAGAATTAACAAATGCATAAGCAAATTACTTTAACATTGAAAACCATTTTGTTTTAATATATATAAGTCTTCTAGGAGAACCTTTAACTTCTAAATTAAAACTTAAGCAATTAGGATATTTTTATTAGTGGAATAGCAACATGTATAAATAGTTTATGGTAATAAACAGTAAATATTATACTGAGTGATTTTGGAGGGTAAAATCAGTACTATTATAAGGTTTGATATAATTTATAAATAAATGTCAACTTGGTTTAATGAGACAAAAAAGATGTTATGACTTTTCTAACTAAAAAAAAAATCAGTTTCTGATATGCATAAAAAAGTTTATTATCAAGAATGTCTAAAGAATACAGATGTCGAACAAATCATTATTGATAAAAGATGGATTGCAGATTTATGTTATATATAAATATAAAAGAAATTAACTGAAATCTTTATAAAGTATTTTAAATACCCCATAGCTATATTACTTTCAGCCACACTGCCCCTTTAAAAAAAGAAAAACATTAAAATAAGTCCCCTTTTGAAAGGGCTGCAAAATTCAAGCTTTTGTTTAAAGGAAGAATGTGGCTGAATATATATATATATTGTAACCTTTTGATTAGTTAACTATATATCATAATCAAAATTTTAAATTTAGGAGACACTTAATTATATTAATATTATTTTTAAATGTATAATACATATAAATAGTTTAATTTCTGGGGTTTAAATATAGAATTCTGTAAATGTAGTCAATACACGTCTTTTATTTATAGTTATTTATATTGTAAACAATCATATATAGTTTAATTATAATAGTCTTTAATAAATACAAGCATATTTACAATGTACCTATATAAATTTATAATATTTATTAAAAGTTATAATAGTAACAAATCGAATCTCAATTTAGTTAAATGATAGTAATCCTTTAAAAAAAGTGTATGTATGAGTATGTGTTTAGAGTTCTATTAAATAAGAATAAAAACTAAACATCACATGATCACCATCTCATACTAGCACATAATTGTTGTAAACAAAAGCAAAACTCTCCATTACAGTAATGCCAACCTGTGCTAACCAGAGTAATCAATAGATGCCAGAAGGCTTGTGTATAAAATCCCTATCTAGTGCCTACTCATCCAATATCCCCAGACTAGTTTCTGGCTTGTGGCCATCATCAGTGAGGAGCCTTGGATCTGAGAGCACTGCCCCTAGATCTTAGGATCTAATGCAACCCTCCAGCAGCCACCTTTTAACTCTACTTTACTACAAAACTATGAGAATGAAATTGGAAAACACAAAATATTTTCAATCTAAGCTCAATAGCTTATATAGTCATATGGTCTGAACTCAATTCAGCACCCATACATTTTGGTGTCTTTGGCTCTTAAACAACCATAGCCACCACTATCCTATTAGGCAGGATTGGTTTTAAACCACTAAACATCACATGATCACCATCTCATACTAGCACATAATTGTTGTAAACAAAAGCAAAACTCTCCATACAGTTTTCAATTTCCTTCTCATAGTTTTGTAGTAAAGTAGAGTTAAAGGGTGGCTGCTGGAGGGTTGCATTAGATCCTAAGATCTAGGTGCAGTGCTCTCAGATCCAAGGCTCCTCACTGATGATGACCACAAGCCAGAAACTAGTCTGGGGATATTGGATGAGTAGGCACTAGATAGGGATTTTATGCACAAGCCTTCTGGCATCTATTGATTACTCTGGTTAGCACAGGGTGGCATTACTGTATGGAGAGTTTTGCTTTTGTTTATAAGAATAAAAACTATTTAATTTTTTTAGTATAAGATAATAAGTTATTTTTTAAATAATAATAATAATAATAATAATAACAACAATAACAACAACAACAACAATAACAATAACAACAACACCAACAACAACAACAACAACACCACCACCACCACCACCACCACCAACAACAACAACAACAACAACAACAACAACAACAACAATAATAATAATAATAATAATAATAATAATAATAATAATAATAATAATAATAATAATAATAATAATAATAATAATAATAATAATAATAATAATAATAATAATAATAATAATAATAATAATAATAATAATAATAATAATAATAATAATAATAATAATAATAATAATAATAATAATAATAATATATTCTAGATATAAATATTAATTAAATATCTTATTTAAAATAGATTAATATTACAATCTATTTAAGATTATAATTATATTTTAAATTTAAGTTTGGAAGTTATGTAATTTAATAAGTTTTTACAATATTTATTGATATTATTTTAAAAAATGTAGGCAAAAAGATAATTTAGGCAATAAATTTCTGGTTAATTTCTGATCACTGACCAATTAAATTAATTTAATTAGTGGTCTGGTGTCATATTGTCTACAGTATAAAAGGTAATAGCAGATTAACTTTAAAAAAAATTGATTAAAAATAAGAGTAAAGCATCTGTTTGAATAAAGTATTTAAAAGTCATATTTTTTTTTACTGTATTTTTTTTTTTAATTAAGTAAAAGGGATTAATAACAAGCTGAATAGTGATAGAATATTTTCACAGTGGTATATAAAAAACAGTAGGATAAATAAACCTAAGTTTCTTCATGATGACTTAATAATAGTCTTGAATATCAACTTATAATTATAATGACAACTAGTGGAATTAAAAAGGAACAGTTAAGTTTATTATCATTTGTGAAAACAATGGAAAAGCATTATAAACTACAATTACCTGGAAATTGCAGCTACTGTTGCATAAGAAAATATTTTATCTTTGCAAACTTAATTAAGTTCATCAGCTTATAAAATTAATCTATAGAACTTTAAAATAGTAATTAACTTAGTGATAAGTATAAATCTATTTGAAAATAATTATTTTAGAAACTAAAATGTCATATACTATGATTAAATTTGCAATATATGTATCAGATAGGAATTAAAAGTTAGCTTTTTTTTACAATTTATGGTAATAGTTTCAATCTAATTGCTTGTACCCTATTTATTCATAAAATATTATCAAGACTAGAAATAATATTGGGCCAATTACAAATATGGCTAAATTTGTCAAATCTATTAAATATATTGCATTTGTTACTATAATATTCTAATATTAAATAAAATCCCTTGATAAACTTGTATTACAAAATAAAATAATGAGCATGCTAATAGCTCTAAACAAGCTTAATCGATAAATGTCACAAGAGAAAGCATTTAAAATCTATCCCCATTCCCAAACCAGTTTTGAGCTAACAGCTCTCATCAGTGAGGTGCTAGAATATTCAGACACTAGATCTAAAATACCAAGTGAAGGCCAGAACTTATCTGATACTTAATTATTAAGTAGAAAATTTGAAATTTTCAGTTACCTATATGCTTTCAAATCCAGCTATCTAACTCAAATAGCTATATAGGTCTGAATAATTTTCAGCTACACCATATATTAATAGCCTTAGCAATATAACATCACTTAAGACTCAAAAGCAAAACTATAATAGTAAAAAAAATCAAGTCATACATCACATGACTTAACTTGATAAGCTTGTATTACAAAATAAAATAATGAACAAGCTAATAGCTTTAAACAAGCTTTGCTTCATCAATAAATACTGCAAGAGAAAGCATTTAAAATCTCTATCTAGAATTATCCCCATTCCCAAAACAATTTTGAACTAATGGCTCTCATTAGTGAGGTGCTAGGATATTCAGACACTCAATCTAAAATATTTTATTTTGTAATACAAGCTTATCAAGTTAAGTCATGTGATATATGCCTTGATTTTATTTACTGTTATAATTTTGCTTTTGTATCTTAAACAGTGTTAAATTGCTAAAGATTATTACTATGATGTAGTGAAAATTATTCAGACTCATATAGCTATTTGAGTTAGATAGCTGGATTTGTCTGAAAATTTCAGATTTTCTACTTAATAATTTACTTTCAAATAAATGCTGGCCTTGAGTTGGTATTTTAGATCTAGTGTCTCACTGATGAGAGCCACTAGCTCAAAACAGCTTTGGGGATAATTCTAGATAGAGATTATAAATGCTTTCTCTTGCAGCATTTATCAATAAAGCTTGTTTAAAGCTATTAGCATGCTCATTATTTTATTTTGATATTATATGGACATCTTTTTCTTATAAAAACTTCTTTTAATATATATATATATATATATATATATATTAAAAAGATAATATATATATATATATATATATATATATATTACAAAGAAATGGTCCAGTATTAAAATAAATAAAATGTTTAAAGTGTTTTCCTGGTATTATTGTTCAATATTATTTCTTCACTTCATACAAATGTCCTTTTGAGTATAATAACAACACTATACTCTTAAGTTAAATAAGAACATTTCTTGATCAAATTTTATAGAGTTAAGTATAATATAATTTGCTATTATTAAGATGTGACATTTATTACATTATAAAATTAATGTACATTTAGAGAAATACAATCTTCAATCAAGTTTACCTTAATTAGGAAATCCTTTTACTGATGAAAAAAGAAAAGAAATGAAATCAATTAATGCAGTCTAGTTTTGTCAATAACATCCATATATTCTTTGCATTATGGTGTCATAGAAAGAAATTAATCAATATTAGTGTGGCCTTATAAGTAAGTAAAAGTACTGAAGTTTAAAAATTCTCTAAGTATTTGAACACAACTCCCCCTTCCCCAGAATGTATTTTTCTTCACAAATTTATTAAATATTATTTCTTTCATTAGATAAATCCTGCTATTGTTTGAATGATTATCAGACATTATATATCATGAAATAATTGCTTTCTTAGATACAATTTCAATAATGTTTAGTAAATATTAGATATATTCTTGTAAAATTGATTTATTTGTATTATAAATATAGTTTCATTTTAGATTTATAATTATTGTTATCTTGTAAAGTATGTTAAGTCAGCTTTTTCACTTAATTTTTCATTAATTTTTTTTTTCCGATTCAGAACTTATAAACACAGAAATGAGATTTGCTTCTATCACATTACTGATAGAAAGTTGCAAATCGTACAATTTTAGGTAAAGATATATATTTTTCTAAACTTACCATTTAAAGTTCTTGGCTTATTGTTGAGATAAATAAAATAAATTATTTTCCTAAATTCAACATGACTGCTTATGAACTTAGAAGTTTGTTCTTTATCTATGGAATCCAACATTACTTTCATTAGGTTTAAAAAGCTAAAGTTTTTTCTGATATAAATAGATATTCTATTTCTTAATCTTTTAAAAAGAAATTGTTGTTTCATGCGTTTTAGAAATCAATGCTTTTATCAGATTTAATATCCTCACAATAAAATTACATATATTTTCTGCAAAAACACACTTCTATCATTTTCTCTATAAATAAGCCAAATCCAAAATAATTGCTCATCTGGACTCTTTGCTCACTGTCTAAAAAGTTTAGTTTCAGCATTTTTTTCAAACCAAATGATTATAGCAAAGATTAAGCAGTCAATTATGAAATAAAATAATTATATAAATAAAAACTCAATCAAGAATATTATTGACAATAGGAAAGTAATTATGAATAAGCAAATAAAGATAATATTTCTGAACAAATGTGTTTCTTCATTACTGAACTAAATATCCACAATATGTTTTAAAGGGACTGGTAATCAGTTACTAATAAAAATGGTATACTATACTTTTAAACATCTATATTTTTATATTTGGGATGAGATACCTGACATTCTATTATAGGCTGCTATAACTTTTGCTCTTTTGATAAATGAGGGTCTGTGGCTTTTTATCTTTTCAATTGATTCATATAATTTCATTAACAATATAAGCTAGGTACATGAATCTTGGAAGTCATTGAGAGTTACTACAGATCTCTATATTTATATCTTTATTTTAGATACCTTATTTTGGATTTTGAAATTTTGGCTTGCTGCAATGTAGTTACTAAATCACACTTTTTATTCTAACAGAAATGTCTTTCTTAGATATAACTGAATTTGTTATCATGAAGTCAAAAACTGATTTAATAATCACAGATTAAAATAGTAAAATTATAAATTTATGCAAATGTATACAAAAAAATGAATATAATATATAATTTTATGATATAATTCTTAAAGAGAGGAGAACTGAAATCTTAGCCTTTTTTTTATCCTGTACTACTTATAAAGTAGTACAGGAAAAAAAGTTTAATATATAAGAATAAACAAGGCAAAACTCTCTCCATACAGTAATGCCACCCTGTGCCAATCAGAGTAATCAATGGATGCCAGAAAGCTTGTGCATAAAATCCCTATCTAGTGCCTACTCATCCAATATCCCCAGACTAGTTTCTGGCTTGTGGCCTTCATCAGGTGCAGTGCTCTCAGATCCAAGGCTCCTCACTGATGAAGGCCACAAGCCAGAAACTAGTCTGGGGATATTGGGTGAATAGGCACTAGATAGGGATTTTATGCACAAGCCTTCTGGCATCCATTGATTACTCTGGTTGGTACAGGGTGGCACTACTATATGGAGAGAATTTTGCCTTGTTTAATAACAATTATGTGCTAGTATAAGAGATGGTGATCATGTGATGCTTAGTGGTTTATATAAGAATAATGTAAAAACATTTATAGGTTGTATTGTGAATAAAAAAAATATGTGTGAATAAAATATATCAAAATAATGAATGATTTTGTATGTCAGTAGAATGTAACACATTATAAAAACATTCATGATCATGACTTTTGTTTGGTGTACATATATTTAAAGATGAAAAACTTTAGAATCTTGAAAAAAATCAAGCAGATGACATAATATGAAGCTGTATTTATATAATGGACTATTTCCATTATCTAACTGTCCAATCTATAAATACAACCATCATCACAAACTTACACAAAAACAATAATATGAAGTTAAAACAGGCAAACTCACTATATGTACACCACACACAGCAAGCTAGAATAATCAATGGATGCCAGAAGGCTTGTGCATAAAATCCCCATCTAGTGCCTCCTCATCCAATATCCCCAGACTAGTTTCTGGCTTGTGGCCTTCATCAATGAGGAGCCTTGGATCTGAGAGCACTGCATCTAGATCTTAGGATCTAATGCAACCCTCCAGCAACCACCTTCTATCTCCATTTAACTACAAAACTACGAGTCTTAAACTGAAAACACCTTAATGTTTCCAATTCAAGCCCATCAGCTTTTATGCACAAGCCTTCTGGCATCCATTGATTACTCTAGCTTGCTGTGTGTGGCATACGTATAGTGAGTTTTTCCTGTTTTAACAACAGTTATACACAGGCATAAGAGATGGTGGTCATGTGATGTTTAATAATATGAAGTTGTGTAAAATAAATAAATAAATTGAATTCTATAGTTCACAAGAGAATATTATTAAATATACAACAAAATGATTATTAATACATGAAAACTATATTAATTAAAAATAATATACTTACTTATCAAATTTTCGATTAGTAGTTTTATTTAAAAAGAAACCATTAAACGGATTTTCTGTACAAGCAAAAAAGTTACCGTTTTTGCTGGTCATTTTTATTTTTAATTAATCCTATAAAAAAGTTTTTTTTTAAAAAAAAAAAAAGCACGATCTCATACAATTTAAACGTAAAATAATATTTTCATACATTTTTTTTTTTAATTTATTTTAAATGTCTAGTTTAGAAGTTTACCTTTTTACTATAAGTACTTAATAAATTTTTTTAAAAAAAGGAAATTTAATAATTAAATTTAATAATGATACCTTGTAAAAATTTTAGGATCCTTGCAATGAAGATCATACATAAATTTTAACAAAAAAAAATTATGTATTTTTTAAAATTATATATCTCAATAAATAGTAAATAGTTGATAACATGAAAGGGGGGAAAAAAACAATATAAATTGCAAAGATTGAAAGAAAAGGCTGAATCAGTAAATTGTTTTTTATCATTGTTCATTACAACCCAATCGTTTACTAGCCTTCTAAATTTTCTTCTTGATAACTCAAAGATACATAAAATTAATGTTCCTCAACAATATATTATAATCTTTAGAACCTAGATAATATTTCAAATATCTACAATACATTTTAAATAATGCGGGTTAAATTAATCAATTATACTCATATGATCTATTTGATATTGACGATTGTAAACATCTTTCATAGTTTTCTTATTTTTAAAGTAATTATACAAAAATTTATAAATAATTGTTTAATAATAAAATTTTATCACATTTATATAATTCATATAGTTTAAAAATCTACTGATTTTTAAAAAAAAATGTTAATGTCAATGTTCTCAACAGTTATTAAATGTTTCAAATATGTTGCACTATCATAATATAATGTTATTATGCCTTAGCAGAGATTACATATACATATATATTAATAATAAAAAAAGATCTATGTATACAGATTCAAACTATATAAAAAAGAAAATTTAGTTTTCTTAATTTTATTTGGAAAGAGAACATTTTTATCCCAATACAGCTTGTTCATCCAAATCCAAAGCAAGCTAAGATACCACTAAAGTTCTATTGATTTTCTCACCTATTGATGATTTGTTGATATAATCTTTATTGAATCTATTTTAAAATAATATAAAATATACTGTATTTATATTTAGTGGCATTTACAATTAATTTATTCTTATTTATCTATGGGAATATTTTTATTAAGTTTACATTTATATACAATGATCAAATAAATATCCAACATAAAAAATTATTTGTTCTCAATATTGTTATAGATATATAGTTAATCAATATATAATAATCAATCTAAATAAAATTGAAATAATCAACCAATTATATTTATAATTATTTAATTATCAACCCAGCTTCAATCTCTTATTGAGATCTTTTCAAGGTATAAAGTTTTATACATCACATGACCTTTCAATTACATTTACTCCACCTAGTGGACATTATTCAACATCTTGGGAGTCATTTGTTTTTTATTGTATCTTTATTTATATGAATTTAAAAAAAATGGGGAAGCATGGAGGTGTTTATTATATCTATAAAGATATTACACATGGGAGAGATAAAGGTGAATAACTCCGTGTGTGTGTAAAATTTTAAAAAATCAGATATATTAATCTTTAACTGAGGTTTAAAGTTTATATCCTAGAGATAATCTCTAGTTTCGAAAATGATTAGTAATAATCATTACTGTATTTATCTGAAATGGATGGCGTCAAAGTTGTGAGTGGAGGGAAGTTTGACAATGGTAAATGAAAATGTAACAATACTATTAACATTATACATATAAATAAATGACATTTAAAAACATTAAACAAATTTTTTTTCAAACTATATAAATACCTATACATATATTTTTATATACCTATATAAATAAATATTCTATCCTCCCCCCCCCCCATTTATAAACTCAGTCACAATTCTACCATAGTTATTAAATCTTCCAATTATCTAATAATGCTCATTTTCTACATAATTTTGTCGGACTTTTAACTATATTTACATATCTATCCAAATTTTTCTGAATGTACAAAGTTTCATAACATATCCATTTTCAATAATCTTTAATATGTTTTATAATTCTAATATTCTTCTCACACTCCTGACCTAATATCCTACTAATTGCTTTATCATGTTACTTCTCTCTATCACTTATTGCTTATTTAGTCTGTCCTATAATATATCTTATTATAATCACATTCAATTTTATAAACCATTCCTCCCTGCATAATAATACTGTTTATCCTATTTGTATTACAGAACCATTTACCCAAAGATTTCCTATTTTTCCAAGCTGTTCTTACATTATCTAGTAATTTCTTCCTTGCTAACTTCTTATACACTTCCCTTGAACATGGAATAGACAACCACTTACAATGTTTATATTTATTCTTATACTTATTTCTACTATTTATATTTTGAGTTCTAAAAATATTTTTAATTACTTTTCTTTTATATCATATTTTAACATAATCATTCTCTACTTCTAATTGTTGCTCATATGCTTCTTTCTTATCTAATGTAAATTTATCATTTTTAAACTTAAATCTTTTTAAATCCCCTATTTGTTGACATCATGGCTGATATGATTTCGGATCAATTAAGCCTAATTTTTCTATCTTTAATATAATGCTTTACTACTACTTCATTCATCATTCGTCTCTTCACAAAAATATCTAAATATTTTAATCCATTTATCTCTTTCTCCACCGTAGACCTAATTTTATATTCATTATTGTTCAATTCATTAAAAACTTTATCAATACATCTACTATTTACAATAACAATATCTTTCATGTACCTATAACATTCTATAATTCCTTTACTCTTTATAAACTTAGCCACTATACTTTCCTCTATACTACTTACAACTAGTGATGATAATATCCCACTTATTGAACACCCCACAACACATCCCTTTGCTATATTCCAAAATTCTTCCTTATATTTAAAATTCAGTGCATCATATACCATTAATAATATGTCATAAATAATATATATCCAATCCCCTGACAAAACATTACTTATTTTCAGTTTTGTCATAATTATTTCTATACTATTTTTTCTAGATACACTTTGTGGTACATTTTCTCAATATCAAATGATGCAATTATTCCATTTTTATAATATTATTTAACTTATTAACAATTTCTTTAGAAATTTTTATATATTTTCCAAATCCAATTACTTCTACAATCTTTTTATATACCAAATTACATATACCTTTAAGTATATAATTATTAAAAGGTTAAGACACATAAAGATAATAGTCAATAAGGGTTATTTTGGATTTTAATAGTTATATACTTAAAAGTATATGTAATTTGGTATATAAAAAGATTGTAGAAGTAATTGGATTTGGAAAATGTATAAAAAATTGAAGATATTAAAATGTTAAATAATATTAAATTAAATAGAAATAGAATGATTGCATCATTTGATATTGAAAAAATATACTAAAGTATACCTAAAAGATAGTATAGAAATAATTATGACAAAACTGGAAATAAGTAATATTTTGTCAGAGTATTGGATATAGATTATTTATGAAACATTATTAATGCTAGACGAGGCTTTGTATTTTAAATATAAGGAAGAATTTTGGTGGTGTATAGAAAAAAGAGGTGTTCAATAAGTGGATTATTATCATCACTAGTTTTAAGTAGTATAGAGGAAAGTATAGTGGCTAAGTTTATAAAGAATAAAGGAATTATATAATATTATAGGTATGTGGATATTATTGTTATTGGAAATAGTAGAGGTATTGATAAGGTTTTTAATGAATTGAATAATAATAAATATAAAATTATGTTTAGTGGAGAAAGAGATAAATGGATTAAAATATTTAGATATTTGTGTGAATAGAGGAATGATGAATGAAATAATGGTAAAGCATTTTATTAAAGATAGAAAAATTAGAGGTTTAATTGACTCAAAGTTATATCAGCCATCATGTCAAAAATTGGGGAATTTAAAGGGATATAAGTTTAAAAATGATAAACTTACATTAGATAAGAAAGAGGCATATGAGCAAAAATTAGAAATAGAGAATGATTATTTTAAAATAGGATATAAAAGAAAGATAATTAAAAATATTTTTAGCAATCAAAATTTAAATAGTAGAAATAAATATGATAAGAATAAATATAAAGATTGTAAGTGGGTATTTATTCCATATTCATGGGAAGTGTATAAAAAATAAACAAGATAAAGCAATTAGTAGTAGAGATATTAGGTCAGGACCATATATATATATATATATTATTTAGGTGCTGGAAATGGAGTGTGAGAAGAATATTAGAGTTATAAAACATGTTAAAGATTATTAAAAAAAGGATATGTTATGAAACTTTGTACATTCAGAGATTATGAAACTTTGTACATTCAGAGAAATTTGGATAGATGTGTAAATATAGTTGAAGGTCCAGCAAAATTAGGTGGAAATTGGACATTATTAGATATTTGGAAGATTTAAAAAATTATGGTAGAATTGCAGATGAGTTAATAAAAGGAAGGGAGGAGGAGAATATTTATTTATATAGACATAGAAAAACATATGTATAGCTATTTTTATAGTTTAACTTTTTTATGCATTTTTTTTTTATTTATTTAAATATTTATATGTATAATGTTAATTGTAGTATTAAAAGTAGAATACTGTCCAATAAATGGAGTAAATCTAATTGATAGGTCATGTGATGTATAAAACTTTATATCTTAAAAAGGTCTCAATAAGAGATGAAAGCCAGGTTGTTAATTAAATAATTGTAAATATATTTAGTTATTTGTTTCAATTTTATTTAGATAGATTATTATATTAAGTTTGCATTTGCAAGCTTTTCAAATGTAAGAAATTGTGAGAGTAACCAAAAAAGTATTAACTCTAAAACAAAAATGTTTGAATGAAATGAAAAAATTCAATAAAACTTTAATATAGAAAGTGAATAGCAAAGGACCAACGAGTGAACTTGAGGAAGTTCATAACTACTTATTTCAGAATTATTCAAAATATTATTAATTTTAACAATCTACATTAGATGGTTAAGAAATGATTTAAACATTCAAGCATATTATCTTTCTTTTAACCAAGTAAAGCATATTACATCTTATATCTAAATAATTTAATTTAATTAATGACAAATCATGAAAAATTAAATCAAATGCTTTTTTTTAAAATCCAAATATACATATAGTATTGGGGTTTTTTCCTAAAGAGTAATTTGAATGAAAAAAGTAAACCTAAATAAATTGTATTGGGGGGTTTTTTTTGTTTTGGTTTTTTAAAAAGCTTTTTTTATAATTTTAAAAATTTAATTTTTTCATATACTTAATTTTTTTATGTAATCAAAATATTTTCCATGTAATTAATTATTTTACTATTTATTAAGATACAAATCAATAATTTAATGGCTGGATATATATGAAATAGCAGATACGAAATGCAGATAATTAAGGTTTATGCCCCAATAAGTTCTCATAATGTTGAAGTAGTAGAAGATTTTTATATGGATGTACAAAAGGCTTTTGATTAAAATAAACCATATTTTAAAATTGTTATGAGAGTCATTAATGCTAGAATTGGTAAATAAATGAAAGATTAAAGTGCTGTAGCTAATTTTGGTTATGGTAATAGAAATGAGAGAGGACATAGACTTGTGAAGTTTGCAGAAAAATAAAAACTTTATATTATGAATTCTTTTTTTGAGAAAAATGTTAAAAGAAAATGGACCTGGAAGCATCCAAATGATGATACAGCAGAATTGGATTATATTTTGACTAACATAAAATACATGTAAAATATGTGTTAATGCAAAACTAGAGAGACAAATATTATTAAGAAAAACAATACATACAGTTGATATTCATCATCTTCAGAAACATTCGAATGAATTTAAATTAGAACTTACAAATCGGTTTCAAGTATTAGTAGGTTTTGAACATGATTCAGATTTGAATAAAATTAATATGAAAATATACAATTTTTAAAAACTGCAACAAAGATAGCTGGTAAAAAAAAGCAGCAATTGACCAATAAAATTTCTACTGAGATTAGAGAATTTATGAAGAAAAGAAGGAATATGAAGATACACAAAAATGATGTATTAAAATGGATTTAATATGTTGAATTTTGTAAAATGGTGCAGAAAAAAGTTGAAATGATATAAGAATGTATAACTGTGAACTAGAAAAAAAAGCCTCAAGAGTGTAAAACATTCTGGTATTGGTAGGAAATTTATATCTGCAATAAGTGGAATTGTTACTAAAAAGAGAGATGATATCATGAAATGGATAGAAGACTTCTATCAAGAATTATATAGTAATAAAGAACAAGTACCTCCTATATCCATTATATCTTCTGAATTGCCCAGAATTTTAAATGAAGAAGTGAGACATGCAATTAAATTTATGAAGAAAGGAAAGGCTCCAGGTAATGATGGAATTATAATTGACATATTAAAAAAAGCAGGTGAAGAAATATAATTTTTTTTTAGCAATGTTATATACCAAATGTCTAAATAATAAAGATGTACCAGATGATTGGAAGAATGCAGTATTAATATTAATATTTTAAAAAGGTGATAAAGAAAATATTAAAAATTACAAACATATCAGCCTTTTATCAGTTTTATACACAATTTTTACCAAGATAATTACAATTTGAACACAGAGAACATTGAATTTCCCCCAACCAAGAGAACAAGCTGAATTTAAAAGTGGTTTTAGTACAATAGATCATATCCGGATATTGAGAAAAGTTATAGAAAAGACACATGAATATGAGTTGTCATTATGCTTTGGATTTGTAGATTATTAAAAGGCATTTGATTCTATAAACATTTCTTCAGTGATTAAAGCATTGTATCACCAAGGTATAGATCCAGGATATTATCCTATTTTGAAGAATATTTATATAAATGCAACAGCACCAATTAGATTACATAATGATACTAGGAAAGTCAACATTGAGAAGGGTCTAAGACAGGATGCCTCTATATCTTCAAAACTTTTTACAGCAGTGCTGCAAGAAGTATTTTGTGGATTAAAATGGGAAGCTAAAAGAGGGAAAATAAATGGATATTCTTTAAATCATTTAGATTTTGCAGATGCTGTAGTTGTTTTTGCAAATAATGCTTTAGAGCTGCAGGAAATGTTGAAGGCATTATCAGATGAAAGTAGAAAAGTAGGACTAAAGATAGATATTAAAAAGACTAAAGTAATGTTTAATAGATTTTCTCAAAATATGAAAATAAAGATTGATTATGATGAGTTAGAAAAAGTTAACAGTTACAAATACCTTGGTCATATTATTAATACTGATGGAAACATAATGGATAAAATTAATAATAGAATTGAACTGGGTTGGAGTGCTTTTGGTAGAAATAACTTGATACTAAAAGAAAATATTCCTATGTGTTTGAAAAGGAAGATTTTTAATAAATGTGTTTTACCAGTTTTTACTTATGAATCTGAGACTTGGACCCTTGATAGAAAAGCAATGCAGAGACTTCAGACACTCAAAGAAGTATGAAACAAGAAGAGATCGAAAGTGCAATATATGGGTAAGAGAACAAACAGGTGTTACTGACCTCATTGAAACAATTAAAAGACTGAAGGGTAGTTGGGTTGGACATATTGCTGAAAGAGATGATAATAGATGAACAATTGAAATCTTAAACTGGATTCCAAGAAATTGTAAAAGACTCATAAAGAAACCACATGTGAGATGGATGGATGGATGAAATAAGAAAGTGTGCAGGGGTGATGTGGAGAAGAGAAGCTTAATATCAGGAGAAGATGGATTAAACTTGGAGAGACCTTCATCCTACAGTGGATTGATCATGATTGATGATAATGATGACATAGAAATGAAATTGATATATATATGTGTGTGTACATGCACATACATATAAAGATCATTCTACAATTATTTTTTATTTATTTAAAAGATTTTTAAATACGGAACTAAAAAATAATTAGAAGTTATAAGATTAAAAATAATATTATATTTTACTTAAAGCAAAAAGTAAAATTAATGATAACAAGATAGAAATGTACTTATAATACGTGGGAGTCAGATTTTTGTCATTGATAAGAAGAACTGCATATTAAAGTTAATAAAAGATAAAACATTCTGGAATCCAACATGTGTGCACTTAGAGAAATAATTATCTTATCTGATGAATTGGAATATCAGCAACGAAAGAAGACATGCAGATTAAAGGAAAAAAGGAAAACAATAAATGAGTAGCTCAATGGGCAGATGGACTAAAATTTTGTGTTGGATGCCAACCTTTTCCCAGTAGCTTCTAGAGCAGAAAGCTTGCCTCCAGGCCTGGTTTAGTTTGGAACAATCTTTATTATTATTTTGTACGCCTTTGGGCTTATGAGTATATATGTATATAAAATGTAAATTTATTCTAATAATCATTGTCAGTTAATGTCTTAAATTATTATGTTCGATTTATTAAATACACTGGATTTAACTGAAGTAGAGTAGAGTCATTATTGGGTATACTATTAGAATTTCAGTCAGAAATCAGTAAAGCTCTTTGATAAGGGTCTGGGCCATAAGCTTTAGTAAGGTATAGATATAACAATCAGTGTAGTCATAGTCAAAATGAACCCAACACTTAAGAACATATTACATTGACAATCAGTCAGTTTGATTCAAACTAAGAATCAAGGTTAATCGGTTAGATTTAAGTGCATTGAGAGGTATGTTGAAAAGCAATCTGCTAGGCAAGTGATTAGTCCCTGTACTTCCAACATATAGAAAAGTGTTTCTTCTTAAATAAAATCGAAATTGACAAGTTCAAAATCGTGACAGTATTATGTTTTTCTGGAAAAAAGAGTAATAGAGATTGTGAAAAGGATTGCAGAGTTCCTTTTATCCAAAGAATGCACTTATGAACAATTTAAGAAGCAGCTGTTAAACTATTTCAACCTCCATCTCTCTGGACAAGTCACAAGACTGCATTTCTGTGACTGCTACCAGGATAGTGAGGAAAGTATTAAAGATTATGATTGTTCTCTGCAGAATCTTACAAAGAATTGCATCTATGAAACATTTCTAGATGAGGTCCTCCTTGAACAATTTTTAATGGGAATTAATAGTGACAATTTAAAACAACAATTATTGTTCATCAGGAATTTAGATTAGAGTGAAGCCATAAAGCATAGCATAGCTTTTGAACTCATGCTGAGAACAATTGTGTAAGTTTACCGAGTTCAATAGTAGTAAAAAAAAGCAAATAGAAATCTGAAAAGCATGTAAACCTGTAAAACATGAAGTTACAAATGGTAATAATCAAACTAATTACAGAAAAGAGCCATTTATTTGTTTTTGCTGTGGGAAAAATGGCCACAAGGTCAGTAACTGCTTTCATAGGCATGAGAGATGTAAAATTTGTAAAAAAAGAGGGCACATTGAAGTAATGTGCAAGAAAAAATTAACGTAACCAGTAACAATATAACTAATTATAACTATAAATTTCAGAGTCAGGAAAAGCAGTTTTCAACATTTAAAATATGTTGATAACTGATGATAAAATAATACTGAATATTAAAATGTATAATTAATCTATATCCATGGAGGTTGACAGTGGGAGTGGCATATTATTGAGATCAGTCTATGATTTGTATAATGTAATGTCAAATTATAAACAAAATGGACCTGAAAGCATTAGATGTAAATGGTAACACTATCAAAATTAAGCATGTAAGTAAAACTCTAGTATGTAGAATTGAGGTTAAAGTTGTGGAATTTGCCATTATATATAGTATTCCCCTCCATCATTATATATAGTATTCACCTCCATCAAACCCCTAATCAGTCATGAATGGTTTAGAAAGTTAGGAATTAAACTTACATTTGTGAAAAAGGTTGAAATTGAAAAGGAAATAAATTTCTTAGCTTGTTTAAGGAAGTGCCGGGGATAGCCTGTATTGCTAAAAGTAAGCAGAAAGGTGCTTCCTATAATTGGTAAAATGCAAAAGGTTCCATTTGCACAGAAAGAAAAAGTTGAGAAAAAAACTGAAATCAATTATATTATAAGGAAACTTACAAACTACCACCCATCTGCACTAAGCTACACCATATTAAGCCTAAACAAGCAATTGTTAAACAATTGCTTACTCTTTTTCAAACATACATATATACACTAAACACTGCAATCAGCAAGTTATGTTTTTTTTCTTATAAAGAAAGATAAAGTTTCAAGTTAGACACTAAGAAAATAAATACACCAATATCTATCTATCTATCTATCTATCTATCTATCTATCTATCTATCTATCTATCTATCTATCTATCTATCTGTCTGTCTGTCTGTTTGTCTGACTGTCTGTCTGTCTGTCTGTCTGTCTGACTGTCTGTCTGTCTGTCTCTCTCTCTCTCTATATATATATATATATAGACAATATGACTAATCAAGAGAATTGTAAGTCATCAACTAACCAACACTATGATGTGAACATAAATAAAATACATAAGATAATGACCTGATGTTAATCATATTGCTAAGCAACCAGACTTGTAAATGAAATCAATAAATATTTATTTTAATAACATTATGTTGATGTACAATTACACAATAATAGACAAATGCAACAAGAACAAGAAAATCAACATCTTGACAACCATATTATTTTTTAACAAAACAAAATGGATATATGTGTTCAATTTTGAGAATGGGAATTTCAATCGCTTAAGAATAAACAGTAAATTTATTTCATCCATTAATATAAACCAAAACCTGAAATACCTTCAAGATATGGAAGCAAACTGAATGATTTGATCTAATTGTTAAAAAGAAAACTTCAAATTTACATCAACTCATCGCAAGAGAATAAGTAAATAAACCACTAACAATCAGGAAGGGCAGTTTTTTGCACCATTTCCCTATGCATAAATACAATCCTAGAAAACTAGACATACTAATGAGGTTACTGCAGTGTGATCTGGCTAAAACAACTATGCCATAGGAGGCCAAACACCAGCTTTTCAAGTCCATAAAAGTCTTATGATGGGTGACATGCCTTTCCTTATTAAATACTGATTGATGACAATGATCTTCTGTGGATCTCCTGCATCTTCTTCAAAGGAAATGAACTGAACAGCACTGATGATCTATGACTCCAGAGTGAGTGTGTGTCAATTAAACCTACGAACAGGACACTACCCAAGAAGATCTTACCAGGAGAAATAGACTTTGAACATGATGGACAGATCTTGAAAGACTCAGAAATTGATTTTTTTTATTCAATTAGTATTTTTATTTTATTTGTTATTTTTTCATCTTAATTTTAATTTTCATATTTTGTTTTTCATTTTGTTTCCATGTTTGGAACCTTATATTTCAGAAAATGAGAAAGTTTATTTTAAGCATAGAATTAGATTTTGTAAATATTTTATTGTATTAAATAAAATTTAGGTCTAAGCACCCCTCCAGTAGCTTGACATCATCTGACTGAGCGTGAAATAAGGTAAGATCCTGATGTTGTTCCACATTAAAAGCATACAGTAGTAATAGCACAGTTTTAATTATTTATTAAATGTTTTATTAATACTCATTATAAATTTGTTTTTCGGTCTACATGACTAACTTCCTTGAGTAGATGATCTCTCCTATCAATGTCCTCCAAGAAGGATGATGATACCCATCATGAATCAGACAGCAAATATTACATAAGAATAATTAGTAAGTCAGATTTGCAATCTTAAAATTTTTTTTTATTATTATTTTAAACTTTTATAAATAAAGATCACCAAAATATGGATTTCTATCACAGGATTTAAGGTTCAGGATAATTAGTAAGTCAGACTTGCAATCTTAAATGTTTTTTTTATTATTTTAAACTTTTATAAATAAAGATCATCAAGATATGGATTTCTATCACAGGATTTAAGGTTCAGGATATTAATCACATTTACCTCTTAGAGTGATAGAAAAAATCATTGACACATATTATTATATATGTAAATATTGTTAAAGTGGCTTCATTATTTAATAAATGTTATTAAATTGTTTCAATCCATTTGATCTCTTTCTTCTTCCCATCATAGTACATTCATATCTCTAAATATATATGTAATAACTGAAACACAGGCTTATTATATATATATAAACAAAAAAGACTTATAAATCCAATAAATAATATTATATTTCAACCAGAGGACTGGTTTTCATCAGAAAGAAAAATAACAGTA
>JAQFVV010007897.1:0-51173 GCA_028023455.1 Epiperipatus broadwayi
ATATATATTTCAAATGATTTTATTTCCCCAGCAGACACACATTCCTGTTTGGAGAAAATATAATAGCTGGTTCCCTTTTGAATATGATCCACACAAATGCGGGGATATTCCTTTTTATTTCAGATATAGTGGACCTTCATTTTTTATCACAAATTGGGTAGTGGATCATTCCTGCCTGTTGGTGAAATTTATTAATGATCATGGGGAAGATGTTCATTCCTTCCTACTATGATCTATTATTTCTCTAATGATATCCTACGACAAATATAAATTCCTGTCAACATGATTGTGTTATGCTAACATTCTCATTTTGCTTTGATCACATCGGTATATTAGTAAGCTAACATTGATTTGGATGTAAACTTTTAGCCTAGAATTAAAAAGGTTGGGTTAGTTAAATGCGTATTCTATGTGTTATCAACATAGCCGTATTTATGCTTAGCAAAATATTAAAAGTGTGTTAAATCTATTGAATGTACTCAGCTATGCATATAATTTAAATCAAATCAACTTAATAGTTAATTTCATCTTCAGAATATTTGTATTAATGTGTGTGTGTGTGTGTAATAAAAATATGTTTTGTTGAATTAATTTAGGCAGAAACTTATTTTATATATTTTGTTAATAATATTTGAAAATCAAGAATTAGAAATTTTAAATATATAGCCTGTTATTTTAAGCCCTGCTTCTCCATGAACAAGTAACTGGGGCTTTCAGTTAAATAAAAGTTGAACCTCACATGTATGTGTCTGCTGCCTTTATAAATTTTCTAGGTTCAAATAGCCTAGTGGCACCCTGGCATGGCAGATAGGTCTGTGAAGTTCCGACAACTGTTATAACTCATCACCCAACATGGCTCGATATACTTTAACCACAAGTATCCTGAGAATTTTACGTTTGTTCCAGAAATAAAATTTTGTTGAAATGAATACTTATTTTTTGTTTTTTACGGAAAGTTGTAGATATAAAACTACTGCCAGATAGTAAATTGCACACATATGCATACATGTGAGAAATGAAACTTGTATAATATAATATTAAAAAAAAGTAATTTTAGAAAAATCTAATTAATAAAGAAAAAAAAGAAGGAAATTGGGAACTGTTGAATGGACGACACATGCTTAACTCATGTAAAAGAAGGGGGAGAATAGATTTACATTTTTTTTTTTGTGTGTATACTTGTTTTCTACTAACACTAAGTAAATTCTTTTTTAAAAATTGTTTTGCAATTGTAAGAGTCATCAGAACCTCACAAGCCTGTCTGCCATGCCAGGGCACCACTAGGATATTCAAACCTAGAAAATTTATAAAGCCGGCAGATACATACAGGTGAGATTCAACTTTTATCTAACTGAAAGACCCAGTCACTAGCTCATGGAAAAGCTGAGCATAATATATTATGCTGTATATTTAAAATTTTACATGTAGTGTATTTTATATTGCTTGAAACAAACAAAAAGTTTTCTTAATAATTTTTCTGCAATATTCTTTCTTTTCCTTCCTACAGTTTTTCGTAGTTCAAGAGGAAAATACTGGACAAGGCACCAAGGATAAGAGCTTATATGTTACGGGCTTCAGTCTAGTGTTCCGCATTAAAAGAATTTCTGATTATAATAAACATTTTTATAACTTTTAATAAGTTAAAGTAATAAAAAAGATTGACACTCCCTGTATAATTTTTTAACTTGATAATTGATAACTTTTTCTTCTCTTTCAAACAAGGGTGAGAGAGAACTATTTATCTCTTTTACATATTATTGAGTTCATTTGCATGTAAAATCTTTTTGCTATATTTATAAAATTTTGGGTTTATCTTTCCAATGAATTTATAAAATAATTGTTTTCTAACAGAGGAAAAAGTACTTAAATAAATATATCAGTGCTTATTTATTAAATAAATAAAATCTTTATTTATACAATTATTTTCTGCGCATGGATATTTCATTCCTCATGTTTGAAGTGTAATTTGGAGCTAAATTACAAACCTTACTAAAATCTTTATATAAATTTAATTTTTGTTTACTTGAAAACATTTATAGAAAAAATATAATTACAATTATATGTCCATCAATAAGATTTACATGCAGGCTGGTTAAAGTTTTTCAAACTTATGGAAGAGGTGTAGAAATTTTTTTCCCATTTAAATGTGCCATAATCATCTCTGCTAGTCATCCAATCAGTAAATATTTGACCCCATTTTGCTAAAAAGTGAATCAAGATTTATATTTAAACTTTCTATATCGAAAAATTAACAAGTCTAGTTAAGTAATGCATTATGACCTGACATAAGGAAATGTTGGTGAGGCTTTTGCTATGCATTGAAATACATGATAAGTTATTTCTTGTTATTTTCCTATCTGTCTATCTATCTATCTATCTATCTATCTATCTATCTATCTATCTGTCTGTCTGTCTGTCTGTCTGTCTGTCTGTCTGTCTGTCTGTCTGTCTGTCTGTCTGTCTGTCTGTCTGTCTGTCTATCTATCTATCTATCTATCTATCTATCTATCTATCTATCTATCTATCTATCTATCTATCTATCTATCTATCTATCTATCTATCTATCTATCTATCTATCTATCTATCTATCTATCTATCTATCTATCTATCTATCTATCTATCTATCTATCTATCTATCTATCTATCTATCTATCTATCTATCTATCTATCTATCTATCTATCTATCTATCTATCTATCTATCTATCTATCTATCTATCTATCTATCTATCTATCTATCTATCTATCTATCTATCTATCTATCTATCTATCTATCTATCTATCTATCTATCTATCTATCTATCTATCTATCTATCTATCTATCTATCATACTATGAGTTTAAATTCAGATGGAATTTGGAATGTTTTTTCAAGCAACTGAAAAATGAACAAGTAAACTTAGAAATTTTGAGAGGTTTTAACAATTATAATCCAGATATTCATTTAGCACTAGTTTATAAATATTAAAAAATAGATTATTAATATGCATGTTATGGGTAAATTACAACATGATAGAAATTAGCATATCTAGAAATAATATAAATAAATATAAAGAGATGTATGCTCCAATCACAAAGTGTATGAAACATTTATTAATTGGCCTCCATACTAAGATAAAAAGAACAAGATAATTATGCTGCAGAATTTATATCTTGAGAACAACTTCTCATTATCAGAGATTGTTGAATACCTCTAGTAACTTAGTAAGTATTTTGGGTAAAATATATATTTAGTCATAAACTCATCATTATCAGGGGTCTTAAAATACCATCAGTGATCTATGAAAATATAGCAACAACAACCCCATTTTCTTTAGCTGCATGGTTTATTAATGGTATTTCAAAGCATCTGACAAGGTAAGATTCTTCTCAAATATACATTCTGCAGAATAATTACCTAGTTTTAAAGAGATATAATGATCAGATAACAAATGTTTAATGCAATATGAATGGAGTTCACATAACACTCACACATGTATAAGTGAATGTGTGTATGCGTGTTCATGTTTATGCATATTATTATTAAAAATAAACAAATAAGATATTTAAAAAATATGAAATTATATTAGTTAAGCAAGAAAAAGGCAATGCAAAAAACTACCACACACATATAGTAAAAAAAAAAAAAAAATCATTACAAAAGTTATTAGAAAAAAAAAACTACATGAAAAATTCACATAACTCATTTAATAATTCAGTTAAGTGAAATCATAATTGTACTTACAAAGACATTAGATGTATTTGATTGAAAGTCTAAACTCCTTGAAACATCAACAGTTCGATTTCTGAAGAATGTAAACATTTCATTGATATGATATTTAGTTGCATCTTCTGTAATTACTACTGCATTTTCAATTTCTATAGCTTTCCAGGTCAATTCACTATCTTTGTAAAGAGGCAATCTGTTTTTATGTTCTTGAAATACTAAATCTAATAGTTTATGCCATCTAAAAAATATAGGATCTCTTACAGCTGTTTCGATAAATCCCATTACACCTTGAGGCGAATTATATTGGCCATCAGGATCATGCATCAAACTGATAATATCATGACCCAAATTATGAATGTTTCCATAAAATGGTCGATTTGGGGATTGTACACTAGATTCCATCATGGCTCCTAAAACATCTATTCCAGTTCTTTGATCCAAAGCTTGACGTGTTCCATTTTCCTAAGCAAATAAAATAAAAATAAAATACTCTTTTGCAATATCTACTTATGTTATTTTTGAGGTTATAACATGTAATAATCTATGAATGTATTATTTTTCAGCCCAAATAAAATTGACCAAAACATATGCATTATATATATATATATATATATATATATATATATATATATATATATATATATATATATATATATATATATATATATATATATATATTAATGTAAAATAATACATATACAGAGTTTACATATACAATTTTTAATAATATAATTTTATGGAATATACTTTCGATGTTTTTATCTTCATATTCCTCTGTGTAATTATATTATTAAAAATGTTATATTTAAATTCTGTGTTAGTATTATTTTACATTAATATTTAGAATGGCAGATTATGGACACGTAATTGTATGTATATATATTTGAAAACCAGGCACTCTTCACAAACCTGGGAGCTTAATTATAAGTATAGGGGATTTGAAATCAGATTTTCAAGTACCCTTCAACAATCCACACTATCTCATACAACTGATACACATGACGACACACATGTAGAAAAGATAAATGATCACTAAAAAAATCTGAGTTTAAATCCTTTATACTTATATATATATATATATATGTGTGTGTGTGTGTGTGTAAATGACCTTACCAATGCTTAGCACTTAGCCCTTATGGTTTACTACATTAAATTTACATGGATTTATAGGTAAATAACATTAACAGTTTTAAAAGGAATTTTATATATATACTGATATTCGAAATTTATCTAGAAAAGTAAACCAATTTTTTTTTTAAAACGTTCAATATTTACACATAACTACTTATACGCATATATATATATATTACAATTTTGTTTATATTAATGATAGCGTAGTACCCAAAGGATCAAACAGAGAATATACTTACTGAAGTAAATTATATATTTTAAAACATTATGGGGTGCTATAAATTATATTTATAATGAAGCAATGCTTTAAATCAAATTCTAATCTATTTTAAATTAAAGTATTAAATTGTTTAAAATTCCACGCAGGTAATTTGTCAGTAAAATAAAAATTTTAAATAACTGCGGGGTAAATGCTGAATTATATTTGAAAAATCCATGTGCACTAAATCCAGGTCCAAATTCCTGCATGACCATATCATAAGCTAAAAACTAATCCGGGAATATTGATAAGACTCTACTGGATAAGGATATAAAAAGCACTATCATTTTAGCTATTGATCAGGCTTATAATTGATGATTACAATGAAGTAGTATAGAGAGTCTTAAATCTGAATTAATATTAAAAATACTTTTATAAAGCTGAATTTGACTTAATATTTAAAATATAATAATAGCTATCTATATTCTGGTATGTAGTCGATCATATTATAAATCTATTTATATTTACGCATATCTCTTACCGTAATTAAAAATCCATCCTTGATTGCTTGCCGAACTCTACTAAACCAAGTCGTCATATTTCTTACTGTAATCAAACCGACAAGAGGATTATTCACGTCTCGGATTCTTAGGCCTTTTGGACGGCCACTATGTTCAGCCATTGCTGTACTAGAGAATAAGTGAGGAAAATAGCCTTCCTAATTAAAAGTTAAATAAAATTATTAAAACTGATAAATAAAGTATTGATATTTAATTCATTTTACTAGTATATTATGGAGAAAAAAATCTGACATCAATAAATAATAATCATTTTCATTTTTCAAAGTTTTTTAAAAAATAAACATTTGCCACATTTTTTCAGGCTGTACATATAAATTTGTTTAGCATTTGATACCTTTCCTTCTGATCATGTTTTATATTTGTCCACATTCAAGTCAGTTCTTTTTTTATAATACAATAAAATAATATAATGATGATGATGATGATGATGATAATAATAATAATAATAATAATAATAATAATAATAATAATAATAATAATAATAATAATAATAATAATAATAATAATAATAATAATAATAATAATAATAATAATAATAATCAAGTTGTTGCGTTCACGCTACCTCACAATGCAATGTAGATGAAGATAATGGAATAAGATTTAACTATGAACAACAAATAAACAATCACTGACTAAAACAATACTACTGCTTTATAGAATACCATTCGCGTTCAAGGAAAAAACTAGGTAGTTTTTTAATACAAGCATGTTTGCTTCCATTCTTTTTATTTTCAGTTTATTAAGTCAGTACAGAATCAAAACGTTATAAAAACCAGACATCACAAGACTCTTACATCATTGATACCCTTTATATTCACTGTGGCAATAGAATTAGATAAATATGCAATCACGTTTACATTTTTTAAACTACAGGGACAGAATAAGAACTTCTGACTCCAATTTCCTTTTCAATTTTTTTTAGTAGAGACAAATTACTAAAGCAATGATTGGGATAGGCTGCATTCTTTTAGTTGTGATTTTCTCTTCAGGTAGTACAATCACTAATGCATCACATTGGAATGAGATTTCAAACAGAAGTTTCTTCTGGACAAATATAATAAATTTAGATATCTATATTTAAGATCACCCTGCCTACCACAAATATGAAAGGATTCTAGAAAATGTGGCATAAAGTTAATACCTCTCATACAGTTTATCTAAATTGGTGTTTTTGGTCAGTTACTAATTGAAGTAATAGAAATAATATTAATAGTGGTAAAGCAGGTAACAATGTGGCTTTAAAAAGTAAGTATTATTACAAATGAAGATATGATATAGGTTTGGTGGTGGAATTTTAATTATAAATTGTTTAAAATTGAAAACAGAATTTAATTTTCTTTGATTAGAAATATATATTATGCAGATGACTGTGTCATATTAAAAAATGAGCTATAAAATAGATTCAGTGTTTGGAATGCACCTTTTAAAAACTTTTCTTTTATAATTAATGTTCAAATTCTGGAGTTTTTTTTTACTAACCAGTGATGGAAAAATATTTCTCAGCCTCTTTTTATCTTACATGATTTTCAACTTAAATATGAAAACCAATTTAACTATTTCAGTAGTTTACAAGTAAAAATGTGGAATTAAATGTCAAATGCAGCATAAATTCTAATGAGCTGTTACTGCTTTTAACACATTAAAAGTGCATGTTATCACAGAGAAATAATTAATGTAACTAAGCTATTATTTTATCTATTGTAAGAAAATTATCTATTGTAAGAAAGTGAGACTTGAATCCTCTATTAATGCAACAGAAAGGTATTAGAAAAGTTTTATTTGAGGATGATTTAAAACATTTTAAAATATAATGGCAAAATTGTAAATCCAATGAATAGTTCTTTTAACTTGTTGGGGAATATACTATAGAGTATATTTTTGTATAACACCAAATGTTCATTGAATTAATATTATGAAATAATTGGGGAACACAATATTTTGAAAGGGGGGGGGTAATATTAAACTTGAGCATTAGTTTTGTGGAAGGGAAAGTCTCTAAGAAGTGCAATGTTGACTATTTTTCCTACAATGATATGGAAGATAATACATGGAAGTACTACAAACAGAAATGGTTTTCCTGCAGAAGAAATTAACATATATTATCACAAAATAATAAATAAATAAAATAACTACTTTAGTTTTTTATCGTTTTTTGGAGGGAGATTTGGAATTCTCCTATTAATTTATGAATGACTAATAATCATGCTCAAAAATAATAATAATTGATTGGTTAGTTACAAAAGCAATTATATATGTATTTTAGAGCATAAGCTAGAGTACGACCTTTTCAAATGCTTTTCATATTATGTATTCTGTAGTAAAAATGTTGCATTATTGTTTAGTATATTTGTAACTTCTAATGTAGCTAGTATTTTGTTATAAACATTTAACAAATTACTTTTACAATTAAAAAAAAAAACAATTTTCCAGATGTTATGTAATCAGATGCAATGAAATGCAAAATAAAATTATTCTGTTCAAATATACTAAGTTTTTTACCCAGACAATTTCTTTAAAATCTCTTTTATTTTTTGGAGTTTGAATCAAATCTTCTGTTTATTTACCAAAAAATAATAATGGCATTGCACAAGCTTAGTGCTTTGATTCTTTTGTACTGAGTTTAATTAAAAGTTATAAGGATTTAAAGTTTGACAGCTATTTCTAATAAGTATAATGATCAAGAAGGCTTGCATCTTCTCTTGCCTTTCTGTAAATAATATTAATCTTCCCCCAGAAAGTTATATATATATATATATATATATATATATATATATATATATATATATATATATATATATATATATATATATATATATATATGTATATATATTAAATTACATATTTTCATGGATTTATAAACTTATTTATAATAAAAATTAAAGAATTATGTTCATGTAAACAAAAAGAGATAATTTATTTTCATGTTGGTAAAAATCTATCAGTTACTAATTGACGATCTTGAGGCTAAACAAGTTTCTCTATTAACCTATAATATTTCTTTTGTCTGAATTTAATTAGAAAAAAAAAGAACTATTATAAGCTACTAAAGAAACTTGGTTGGTGTTAGGACAGTCAATTAGTAATTGAAAGTTTCCTAGCATGATCAACAATGGTGTTATTTCTGATCTTTTAAATAGATATAAATTCTTAATTTTTATTATTTACATAATAAATTCGAAGAAAAAATTTACCATTATTATATATTTATATAATATTTGAATACATGTATATTATCCATACTAAATTTAATATAATGAGGGACTTAAACTCAGACTTCAAGCTCCCTACAGCTTTCCACCCCATCTTATACACCCAATCCATGTGACCACATACATGTGGAAAAGATAAATGCTTTTCAGTAATACATATTTTGTGCTGATCCAGCACTCATCATCAGTTTAGTATAGATAATGTACATGTATTTAAATATATATTAAGTCTGTATTCTGTCTACTCCTCTTTTTGTATAATTAAATGGAAATATAAAGTCCTATATTTTAGAGATCAGATTGACTTAAGGTTAACATGGGTATGACAACAATATTGGGATTAACAGTAGCTTTGAGAATTTCATCCTCAGATTTTCAATAATATGGATGACTGCAGAATTAGAGGATGGAAAAGATTGAAGCTTGTCAATTAAAGTTTGAAGATATTCTATCTTAATATAAGTTGAACACTGATTGTATATATGTATAAGAGATGGTTTTATGAACCAACTCACCAATATCTTTATTAAAGATCATTTATCTTTTTTACATATGTGTGGCCATCTTGGTTAATCTGAAAGAATGTTATTAAAATAAAGAGATTCTTTTTTTCAAAATGAATAATTAGTTATTTTTAAAAATGTTAATCAGTTTATTAAAAAGTTAAATGTGTTCATCAAAGTTAGCTGGTATGAATAAGTTTCAAAGATGAAAAGAAAACTGTCTCATATACTTCCTTGGTATATGTTCTGATTTAGTAGCTAAAACCTCACTTATTTTGAGATGTTGTGGACACTAGATGGTATTGCAATTATTTTTGGTTCTTCATCAGTATGTGAGGTTATCTATAAAGTTAGATTATGGTATTCAGTTGTTGTTTTTTTTACATAGAAATCATTATTAAAATTATTAGTTAAAAATCTGAAGATAACAGAATCATATAAATCTCTCAAATATTAGAATATTAAATTTGCTTATGAATCAATATGCCCCATGTTTATCTCAATAGGGGTGGCAATTTCTGATTGATAGATTATTTGCTTTTAGAACAATTTTTTAATTTATTGTTTAAAAAGAAAATGTATTTTTTAGTAATTTATTTATATATTTAAGCTTATTTATGCAAGATATTTGTAAAATATTTATTTTAAATCAAAAACTATGTGACTACAAGTACATTTTATTTGAAAATATTTTTTAAAAGATATATCATAAAATGTTAGTTATTGCAAAGTGGAAGCAATTCTTACTGGCTATCAAAATGATTTTATAAACATTTGTAAAGAATTGCTTTTAATTTTTAATAACAATAAATTTAATTTTAAGACATATTACATTCTTTAATAATGTCTAACTTAAAATTCTTTTGTATTTCAAAAAATGAATTCAAATAAGAAATATTTCATTCTATAAATTTTATGAACATACAAATTTACATCCAATTTCATAAAGCACTACTATTATGAATAAGAATTCCATTTAGTAATTCATTTTTCTGTTTTGAAAATTGCAAATCTTAATTTTTAGAATGTCTATCATTTTAAACCTTACAGTTGTAATAAATAATATAAAAATTATCAATATATGATATAGAAAAAAAGTTCAATTGTAAAAATACAATTTCTAATTTGGACAAAATTCTCTCTAGGACTATTAAATACATATGGAAGAGTTGAATCCTGAACAGGTTTTAAAATAAAAGCTATGCATTTGTAAATTGTAATGCCAAGTAAAATGTCTCTTTCATAAAGCAGGAATTATGTCTGAATAGTTAAAAACATTAAAACAGGCAAACTCTCTATGCATATTGCCACTCAGTGCAAGCCAGAGTAATCAATGGGGGCCAGAGGCTTGTGCATAAAATCCCCATCTAGTGCCTTCTCATCCAATATCTCCAGACTATTTTCTGGCTTTTGGCCTTCATCAGTGAGGAGTCTTGGATCTGAGAGCACTGCACTTGGATCTTAGGATCTAATGCAACCCTCCATCAGCCACCTTTTATCTCTACTTAACTACATTAGATGGAGATTTTATATACAAGCCTTCTGGCATCCATTGATTAATTGGGCTTACACTGAGTTTTGCCTGTTTTAATAACAATTATGAGCAAGCATAAAAAATGGTGATCATGTGGTTTTATTAGTTAAAATCATCTTGAATTTTTTTCTGATAACAGGAAATACCCTGCTCTGATCATTGTCTTGAATATATCTTAAAATACATTGGTAAATATTTTTATTAAGTTATAAGTGTATTTGCAAAATAACTCTACCTATTTTTAAAAAAGAAATATGTTTGCTCATATTGTTTATATTATAAGCTAGTATTGAGCAACAATGGACTAAGATTCATCATAAAAATTTTCTAAAAACTTAAAAAATATATATTAAAATTAAAATAAAAATTACTAAGCAATAATTTAAAAGAAAATATTGTCAACAAAATTCAAATGGATAATTCTGGTTCAAAGATAAATAAATATTTTATTTAATATTGTAAAACATTTGAATATTTTAAATTCTGCCTGAGAATCTTTCAAAATTAAAAACTATGGAAAACTGTAGTATTTATTTTTATAAAATTTATTTATAATTTTAAAAATTGTTTTTTTTAATGTTGTTTTACTCTTGTTCTAAATTGAAACTATTTTATTAATTTAGTTTAATATTTTATGATAGTTGATTATGTAATATTTCAAGGTAAAAACATATTTTAAATTAGAATAAATCTAGACGGAATGCTAATTTAAATGGCACCTATTTTAAAAATTAGTTTACTGAATAAACTCACAGTTAGCTTTGATAAAAGAGATTTGATTAAAGTTTAAGCATCAGGGATACTTGAACCGTTGAAATAATATCTGTTGTTAAATTCTTTTATTTTAATGGTTAATAGTGTGTTAAAAAGTGGATTGTAGCATTATTTTAAGTTATTATAAAAGAGAAATTAATTAACAAAGACAAATTGCTTTAATATATAAAAGATTCAAATTGTAAATAATAATTGCATGAATCCTGAAATAATATAAACATATTATAAATGAAATAAATTGAAACATTTATTTAAATGTATTAATTATTAAAATAAAAGTTACTGAACATTAATGTGAAAATTATTAATAGATATAAATTCTCTTTTAATTAATATTTGAACTGCCCTCTAGCTGTCTTGTTCAAAAATGTTTTACATTAAAATAATGACCGTTTATTATTTGTATTTTAGATCTTTTTATTGAATAAAGCAGCTAGAGGGCAGTTTGAATACTAATTAAAATAGAATTTTTAATTACCACATACCATTATATTTATGCAATATTAAAATATTATTTATCATTACATATGTATATATTGTGTGAAGAAAATTATAATAATTAATTATACAATTTTGTAGATTATTAATATCAATAATTAATTGTGGAATAATTTTATGAATTAATTTTTCAAGAGTATTTTATTGATTAATCAAAAGATTGCATTATCTTTTCTTGGTATATAGCCAAAATATATAGAGATTACAACTTATTTCTATATAACAACAACAAACAATAACAGCAAAAAAAAAAACTACTGAATTATTTTTCTGTCATTTTGAAGATGGTTAGCAACTCAGGTTCTGCCTTATTAGAAACCATGTGACTATAAATATATTATGAGAAATAACTTTTTATCTCTTTCTTTTATGATGATTAATTTGTTGGAAAAGGTGTTTTTTTGGTCTTCTTGTACATAAAATTGCATCTTGTACACCATAATACATATAATACAACAGTACTTGCCTTGATGTCATAAAAACCCTTTAAATATGAATTAAACAGTGGATCCTTATTAGAATTTTTTAAGTGTTAAATAGGCTGGGAATTTCTGTGTGCATGCCACCAAAACAAGCACATTAAAAATTGGTATGGTCTTCATATTTCTATGGCATAACCAGCATTTATCTTCAGAATTTTTGTAATGACTTTTAAATGTAAAGAAATTCAATGTAGGTATAGTATCCAGGTTTAATTTGATTAGAAAATCAATGTATTTTGGTTATAATCAAAATCTAAATTTTCTAGGAAGTTGCTTGTTGTTTAAATTTAATACTATTTTCTCCACAGTAATTTTTTATTTGTTGATGGGTAATTTTATGAACATCCCAATATTTGCATTTTTTTGTAAATAGATAGTATGAAAAAGTTAGGATTGAAAGTAATGGAATCATTAGATTTTTAAAAGATCTGATAGCTGGGGGTGGTTTACAACTGGGGTGGTTTGGCCAAAGATGTAATTTTTGCTTTGGCTAGATAGGAATATAATTTTACACATAAAAAGATTAAGTTTACAGTTATTTATATTGTAAATATATTAAAATTATGAAATCCTAAGCAATTTTTTATTAATAGATTTATGCATCCAGACATCAATTGAACTATCTAGCCAATCACCTATCTATTATCTATTTATCTGTTTGTTTACCCAACTATCTATTTATCCATTAATTTAGCTATGTTTTCATCTTTCTATTCATTTATCCATCCATCAGACCATCCATTCATCAATCTAGCCATCTATTCATCCACCAATCCATCCATCTGTTTATCCATCTATCTATCTGCTAATCAAGCCATCCAATGTATCTATCTATCTGATTTTCTATCTAGCTGTATATTTATGTTTTTGTACCCATATTTATTTTTGCATCCAACCATATGATTAATTATCTAAACAGTAGCCAAGAAATGCAGAAAGGTTGCCTTATTTTTAGTGAGGTTTGGGGGGTTTGTTCAGAATAATATTTAATGGCTGATTTGATAGTTCAACAAACTTGTTGAATTCATTGATAGTTTCCAAACTATGTCTGAAGTTATCTGGAGGGATATTTATGATATAGGTAGCCATTCTATTGGTATTGATTTAAAAGTCCAAGAAATAATACATAAGGTTTTATTAATTTGAGTATTCTCAAGATTAGTAAAGGTACTTTTGCATCATACTGGAGAACAATATCCAACCACAAAAACAAACAAGAACTAGTCTAGATATTCTAAGAAAGAAAGTCAGTGTTAGAACCTCATGAAATACTTGCTAGCTAATTATGTATTCAGCCATCTGGCTATCTATTGTTTATTCACTTATCAATCAATACATCTCACTACATTTTATCAGTGTATTCATTGATCAGAAATTTTTATTCATCCATTTATCTATCTTGCTGAGTTATCACATAAATCCAATCAATCTCATTCTTAATGGACCTACAAACTTCAGACAAAAATCTTAGCAGCTTTACTAGATTACTGGTGCTTCTCTTCAGCTATCCTCATTGGATGTCAACAGCATGTGATTATGTGAAGGTGAAACTCCAATATAAATAATTACACTCTAATAACTGACTTATTCTCTGAGCTCCTATTTTTTTTCAAAAAGACTGTTCAAAGATTAGCAGAATGAGAACAGGACATGATAGATGCCATTAGATCTTGCACAAATGGAGATTTATATATTCTCCAAACTCTGAGTGTGGAAGACCACACAATGTCCAATTTACCAGACCACCATTGACCTCCTTGCTCTACATAACTAGGAGCAGTCCATTCTTAATTAACAACTATTGATGTTGTATTTTAATATACTGACACTAAACACTGATAAAATAAATAAATGTAAATAAACAGATGGTTGGGTGCCAGATAGATGAATTGATGGTTGGATGCATAAATAAACAGATAAGTAGAAAACCATATAGATTGATAAAGAAAAGATAGACAAATAGAGAAATAAACATAGTCAAGTATGTGGGTATGTAAGTAGATAGGTAGGCTAACAAACAAAGATAGATAGTAGATTGGTGGTTTGCTAGATAGTTAAATGATTGGCTGGATTCATAAATAAATAGTGAAAAACGAGACAGACAGATAAATAAAGATAGATAGATAGATAGATAGATAGATAGATAGATAGATAGATAGATAGATAGATAGATAGATAGATAGATAGATAGATAGATAGATAGATAGATAGATAGACAGACAGACAGACAGACAGACAGACATACAAACAGACAGACAGATAGACAGACACAGACAGACAGACAGATAGATAGATAGATAGATAGATAGATAGATAGATAGATAGATAGATAGATAGATAGATAGATAGATAGATAGATAGATAGATAGATAGATAGATAGATAGATAGATAGATAGATAGATAGATAGATATGTAGTAGGTGAGTAGGTAGACAGATAAATAGGCAACATATTGATGATTTCCTAGATAATTAAAAGTATGTTTGAATTTGAAAATGAATGGATAGGTAGAAAAACATAAATAGATAGGTAAATAAAAACGGATAGATAAATAGATGGATGGACATATAGAAGGTTGAATGGATGGGTGAATGGATAGATATACAGATTGATGAATAGAAGAATGGTTAGTTAGATGGATGTATAGATAGATGGAATGATAGATAAATAGATGAATAGATAGACAAGCAGACAGATAAATAGGTAGTGAATAGGTTATAGGTAGATAGATAGTTAGATAAATAGGTAGATAAATTAAGAGATAAACAGTAAACATATAAATAGATAGAAAGACTACTAAAAGAGAGATAAATAGGTATCTCGATAAACAGGCAAATAATAAACAGATTTATAGAAAAGTAGACTAGTTAAATAATAAATAGACTGATAAATAAATAGAGAGACAAGTAAAATATAGATCAATAGATAATTGTTAAGTTAATTAATAGTTAGTTAATTCGTGGATCACAAGACAGTTAAATAAATGAATGATGTTATCCCCCTCCACACACACGTTTTTTCATTACCCCTTTAAAAGAAAGTTTGATCAATTCAATGACGTCAAAACTGATTTTTTGGACATATTCGGTAGCCTATTTACCTTCATTTTATTTCATTAAACTTTCACAGGTGTTTAACCATAGAAATATTTTGCATCGTGGTTCAAGTGATATGTAATATATTTTTACCATTTAACTTTTATTCGCAATTTACATTTAGATAACTTGTGTTGTTTTTTTTTTTTTTTGCTTAAAATTTCTTAAAGTATTGACTTTGAAAATTATTCTTTTTTTTTCTGCTTATATGTGAAAATTACGAATAATATATCTATTTATTAATGAATATAATAATAGATAATAGTAATTTGTTGGTTTTTTTTTTTTTTATTTGCTCAAATATTTCCAAAATTATTTGAAATGATCACCATACAATAAATATTTTTGGTCAAATTCTATTTTACAGTTATAACCAGGTGAGTTTACTTTTATTGATATATATATTTCTTGTTTTGTTTTGATCATGTAATCACACTTTCTGTTCATTTTTTTTTATATTTGATTGCCATAATAATTTGATATTTTGGTCACATGATTATGCAATCACACCCACCCCCTACTCCAATTGATGTATTTGCGTTTTGCTAAAAGTTGTTTATGAAAGTTTGAGTTTTGCTATTTTTTTTTTATATTATGTAATTATGCTAACATTTTGTAATCATTTTTTTATATTTGATTGCCATAATAATTTGACATTTTGATCATGTGGTTATGATGGCAGAATTTTTTGGTCATATTCTAATTTTTAATATCCTTTATATTTTGAATTCTAGATGAGATTGTAATTTTTTTTTTTTTGATTGATCATTTTTGTGTTTACATTTTAATTTTTCAACACGTGATTATCGTCATAATTTAATCTTTTGGTTAACAGCGTTTTCCGCCTTTATTTTATCTTTTGGTCACGTGGTTTGATCAAGCACAGTCTTACAAAATTTGCACTTTTTTTTTACAAGTATTGGTGGAAATTGCGATTTTTTAACAAGTGCTTAAATTAATTGGAACACTACCTATTGCAACTTCTTGTGGTAGTTTGATTTATTTATCACTTGTTTGTGTCAGCGGTCGGTTTGGGTCTCTCTTTAAAAATTAAAATGGTAAAAAAAGCATATTAAATAAATACCAACTTTACACACGCATATGCTTGAGGTTACAGCCTTAGTAAATATTACTTACATAATCAATGTGCGTTTAAATGAATTTATAATTACAACTTTAAATTATCGTAATAGATTTCTAACTATAAGATATTTCCATTGACTCATTGTAAATCGAAAGATTTCGCGAGTATTGATGTGTAATAAGAAATGTGGACTTAATCAGTGAAGTATTGAATAGCTTCACACTCTCAGATCTAACCGCTTCCGCTTCACCTATTTATATAGAAAGAAGTCCCTACTATCGCATTTTTACGCGCATATGCTTGAGGTTTCAGCCTTAGTAAATATTCCTACCTAAGATCAAAACAAAATAAAATAAATTCAAATACAGTTGCAGAAACATCAGAAATTTTTGTGATAGTGAGTTATACACATAATAATACTATAATATGATAAAGATACATTACATAGAAATAAAAACTACCTTTTAACACCTTTTATAGAAGCTTAATTATAGAAAGTAGTTTCTAAAAATGCTAATTTCTTTTATTATTAATTTTAAAATGTTTTCCAAGGTTAGAAAGATATGAACAGCACACCAGTAAGTAAAAATAATCATGTTCTTATATTGAAAAATGTATTAAAAATGAGTAATCCTTAAACATTAAATGTCTACACAGATAAAGTTTATACTATCTAGGATCATATCAAAATAAAATAAATTCAAAAACAATTCCGGAAACATCAGAATTTTCTGTGATAGTGAGTTATACTCATAATACTGCTATAATATTATAAAGATACATTATTGAAACAATACTGTTTTTATATTGACTAAATTTGTAAATCAGAATTAAATAATTCAGATAATAAAACAAAAGAAAACAGCAACAAAAAAACTTTCCATAAATTTGCTGATTAAATAAAAATATATGTTTAAATTTTCATTAAAACTTATTACTTTTCTTTTTTATATTTTTATTGTAATCTAAAACATATATTGACAGATGGGATTTTATTATCTCATGAGCTGAATGGTTATCTAAATAAACTAAAATAACACTTTTTTTTTCATGTCAAAAAATTGGCGGGGATGCTGACCTCTGGGCTACCATCAGTTGATAAAAATAATACACCTTGATAACAAATGTGAGTCATATGCTTCAAGTGCTTTTAGTGAAGATATGTCATGCAAAAGAGCAGTGGAGCATTTAAGGGAGTATATTGTACAAACTAAGTAAAAAAAAAGTTTTATTGCATGTTAAAAAATCTGAATATATTTATTCACAGTAGAGTTAGTTAATAACTTATAATTTGTGATTATTAAAATGAACAGAGAGTTAATATCATATCATACATTTTCCCATCTAATTCACTAAAAATAATAATGTATTATCTTTATAATGAATGAAGCATTTTTTTTTTAAAATGTAGCAACAATCATTATTACTTTGCCTCATTATAGCCTTTTTTTATTTTTACAATCAATATTGAAGATACATTTCTTTTATTTTGATAATACTAACACATGCAAATATTGTAAATTTAATAAATTGACTCAATGCAAGTAATTCTTCTCTGTCTTGAGATAGAAGTGTTTCAATTTTTCAGAAACATTTTTATTAACAAATGACCTCATCAATTAACTCATTTTCATACCTAATCTATATTTGAAAATAATGATCTGTTCACATTTTCTGATATTATCTTCAATATTTCTCTTAACAGAATTCTAAAGCTATGGTTTAACCTCCAGAATAAACAAATATGGTCAAGACTATATAGACTATCCTTTTCAATCTGACACACATGAATCCATTTCATTATATGATATTAAAGTGTAACCATGATAAACCAAAAATTTACAACAACTCTTTATTAAAATAAAAGACACCACAATTCAGCAGCCCATGCTTATTACAAACTTCACTTTGGATTGAAGAATAAGTCTTTAAATAATGTTTAAATAAGAAAAACTAAAGGAAAATGGAAAACTTATGATTGATCAGACCATCTTGAAATATAATTTTTATTGCTCACAATGTTTATAAAAATGTACATTTGACTATTGTAATCTTATTCCTTTAGATGTAATAATAAGATTATTCATCTTACATATCTAAAAACTGAATTCAAATCTAAACTCAGTCAAATTGATTTTTTTCCAACAGTCTTACAATTTCTCTCTTAGATAATAGGCTCATAGAAAAACCAATTAATTACACCATATTTCCCCAAAAAACAAACATCTATATAACTATTCACAGCTAAAGAATAAAGAAAATTTTAAGCATTGAATGGAGAATAATTAGTATGCCTGGGTAGAAATGTTTTATTTATCATCATTTCTCTCTCTATGGGGAATTATTGAAAAAGATTTTTCTTGTTGTGAGTTATTTAAATGCTACTTTTAATCTACTTCATGATAATATATGGTTGCTTATAAAGAAGCAAAACAATGATTCTTATTTGATACCAGCCAGTCTTCATTAACCATGTTATTAATCAATTAGAACACATTTCCATATTTTGTGAAGTAATTATTTTTCTGATAATAAATTGTCTTTTAATTAAGATGTATTTAAGCACTAAATATTGAAGTGAAATACATTCTTATCCATATTTTTTTTTTAAAAATACTAATAACATGTAGCAACATTGTTATTGATATATTAGAAATATGTAATCAGCCTCTGGGATTATTACTGGACAAATGGTTATGTTCTATAACTTTATTTTTAAGCTTGAGATTTTTTTTTTTTTTTTTGAAAGCATTAACCCTTTTTTTAAAAGTATAATAGCCATCCATATTCACTTTATTTCAATCTCTGTCATAAATAACAAAATTCTCAGATAATACTTACCCGTACAATATGTGTTTTAAAACATGCATATACGTATATTATTGTGTGTTTATATGAATATAATACTATAAATGTGTATAATATATATATAGGTATGGATACATATGCAAACAAACAATTTTTTCATTTACTTTTTTTTTTCAAAGGCTGTTGAGTGAAAAAGCATAAATGACATCGCAGATGGTTTCATTAATTTGTAAATAAAAATAAAGTTTCATCAAACATATAAAAATGACTTAAGTAAGTAATTAATTAATTCCTTCATCAAGTCTCACTATTCTATTTTTTTATTTCATTTGAGTGATAAACAACAATAAGGAAAAAAACGTTTAAAGCTATTAATTTTAACGCTTTACTCATATTAATCCAAAGAATTTATCCTGCCATCTATTGATCAGTATTGTTATTATTTAAAATATAGATATAAGACACACTATAAACTTTTATTTTAAACAGAATTTATAAATTAATATTTAAAATGAATTTAAATGCTAACGTTTAGAATAAACAAATTAAGGTTGATTAGGGTCATATTTATATGAATGAAAATATAATGAAGGAAATTATGTATAGAATAACTTCATGAATAGAATATTTCTGAGGGAAATAAATTATTATTAAATGGGAATTTATCTAAGTGCATATATAATAAAATTACTTGTATACATTTTTATGTCCTATCGATATTATTATCTTCCAAGAACCAAGCGAGAACAGATATTTAGATTTTATTAAAAGCTTTTTCATTATTTATTATTCATGTTTGGCTATCAAGGGCATTTATTGAATGCTAAACTAGTAAAATTGTCATCTTATACAAATGTTTTTAGTTGATGTTAAATATTTTTTAAAAGTTCATGACAAATATCGTGGGGATAAATTCTGAAAATGATTTTGAATAAAGAATTGAAAGTATGTACCACCATTGATACATCTTCATGAAAGTGAAATAATTCTTGACCCTGTTAACTGCAAAAAATAAATGTTGAATATTTAAATGTTTGTTTTAAAATAGTAAAGCTAGAATAGCACTATACACCTGGGTCTCGTTTTATGTGAATTATTTTAATGCGATTTTGAAGTTATGCGATTCATGTTTGTTCTTAATATCTTTCATATTTCACTATATTTATTAGATATCAAAAAATTTAAATTATTAATAACTTATTTTGACTTGAAATACTTTTTTTTTTTCAAAAATATAATGTTATATTAGCAGCTAATGTGAATATGAACTGAAGCTGTATTTAGAATCTTAGCTTCTATGTAAATAACCTACTTATACTAATGAGTAAATAATCATAATAGATTTAAATTTACATATAAAAATATCACAATAAATATTTAAAAAATTTAAACTTTTAAAATGTATTTTGTTAGATATAACAGAAGTAAATAATTTTTTCAATTTTTAAAATAAATAATAACGAAGATTTTATTGATTTTGTAAACTGAAAATAATCTTTCTAATGATAATGTATAATATTTTTCTTTTGACTACTATCTCATTTTTTAAATATAGAAACAGAAAACCATTAACACATTGCAAGACTGAAAATGACACTAGTTATACATCACATCACAAATCTGATTTCTTACCAGTTCACAAATGAACACATATTGTCAAATAATGGTAATGATTAAAATATGTATAAAAATGTAAACTTAAATACTGTAGTAAATAAAAAAAGTAAAAAAAGTTTGTCTTGTATTATTTTTTTTCAATTTTTTTTTATTAGTGCATACTTTATTTCCTTATTATTTTAATGTGAATTTCAAAGTAATTTTTCCTTGTTGCTTTGCTTTTATGCAATTTCTGAAAATGACAGAACCTATTCCCCATTTCTCAAAGTAAGTTAAGTCTATTTTTGTGCAATTTCTTTTGTGCACAGTTTTTAAGGAACCTATCTACTGCATAAAATGAGACCCAGGTGTAATTATAAATATAGAGATTACATTAATTAACATAAATAAATATGTATATATGTAATAACATTTCCCATTCATATTTGCTTAGTGACTTTTTAGATTTATTGTATATAACTGGTTATGATAATTATTATAATGGAGGTGAGTATTTTAAATAATATTGGCAAATTAATGAGTTTATAATAAAAGTAAATATATTTTACTTAAGTAATAATTTCCCAAACATGGTTTTTTTTTACTAGGAAATGCCCTAGTAGAATTTTGATTGTATTCTATATATTTAAACTTTAAATTTGTTGGAGTTTTTTTTTTTTGCTCTAAATGTTTTACATAAATGAACATGACTTAATATCTCATTCAATAGACTTTGAATGAATACAATTGATATTATTTTGATTATTTTTAATTTTTGAAAATGTTTAAAACAACTATTTATATTATCCTTTCAAAATATTTTAAGTCACATGGGGTGCTATTGTAAACACAAATAATTAAACATGCCCTTATTTATAATATATTCTTAATTTAAAATATGCAGTCAGTAATATAGATATAAAATATTTTAATTTTAGTCAGCTCTACTTTAAAAGCTAATAATATTAACATACTTGTAAACACATCGCATCTGCTAAATATGAACCATTGACAATGTAGATAATAATATTTATGAAGTAATACTTTTCAAAAACAAACTGTATAGCAACATTTTGAATGTGAGATTTAGTTATATCTGTTAGTAGGTTATATTGATCCATAAAGATATTATTTACAAGTTCATTAAAATGATTCTAATTGATCTAAGAATACATTATTTACAAGTTTATTAAAATGACACTATTCATAATTAGAATTATTATTTGTTTCATGTGCAATTATGATATTAAATATATTAATGTTAGGACATTTAGCCCAGAAAAGGTAGACATATAATTATAAATTTTAGCTTTTATTCATGCTAAGCTACTTTCAATACATTAAGTATCACAGTTTATCTTTTGTTTATGCTAAGCATGCTTTTAATACATTAAGTATCATAATCATTATGATACATAATTTATTGAAAGCATGCTCAACATGAATAAAAGCTGTCAAGCATTGGTAGCCCAGTAGTTAGCATAGCTACTTCTCAATCAGCTGGCCTGTGTTTTAGATATAAAAAATCATGAATAAAAGCTAAAATTTATAAACATATGTCTAGCTTTTATGAGTTAAATGTCCTAAGATTTATATATTTAACATTAAAATGAGTCTTCTAAGTCGGTGTTCAAAATGTTCTTATAGTATGTGCATTTAAAAATTATTACTTCTGAATATTATTATGCTTTAAAACATGTATATATATATGATATACAGATATCACACTTTCTGATCCGTCAATATAAGCAACAAACAACATAATACTAATATAGATTACATCTTTCACTGTCATTTTTCATAGAATTATATAATTTCATCTTATAGTATTGGTTCCATGATATATCACATGTGTTCCTATTATTTTAACTATTCTCTAACCTTTTCACACCTGCGGACCAGTAAAAATAAGGATAAAATTTCGCAGACCACAGAAGTCTATAGATAAATTTTCTTAAAGATAAGCATAATTGTTATAACTGATCAAAACAACAATGTTAAATATATAAGATAAAGTTTTATATATATATATATATATGGAGTTTATATAATAAAAAAAACTTTTTTTTAAATTTTTTTAGAAAAGTAATAAAAAATTTAATTCTACCCCCCCTCCCCTCATAAATATCTGTGATAACTAGAAAAACAAATTAATTTATGAATGATTGATTAGATTTTGTTTTCGTTCTGTTTTCTTTTTTTTTTAATTGGGTAAAAATGAGATAAATAAAATTGGCTATATTAATTAAAAGTTTAAACTCTTATTATTTATTATTACAAACTTTTTACTGCCCGTCTAGCACGCGGACCTGCAGAAAAGTTCTGCGGCCCGGTGCTGGGCCGCGGACCAAAGGTTGAAGAACACATAGCTAAAAACAAAAAAAAGGTAAAATCATTTTCAATAATTTCTATATAAAGAAAGCAATATCAATAATCATTTAAAAATGATTCTTAAAAAAAAAAAAAAAAAAACATTATTCAATAGACTTTACAATTGTTTTTTGGTGAAAATATTATTATATTTTTTTTATCTAGTTAATAATATTTCTATTTATACCCTAATAAATGATATTGGGCTGGATGTAGTCTGAGTTTCTTGGGGAAAAAAAATCATGTCATTTGAATTTCTAAGTTTCATCTTGCAGAGTTAAAAGCTTTGGCTAGTATTGAATAGTCGTTGCAGTTATTGTTATTACACTATCTAAAAGCTCAAGCGAATTTGAATTACTAAATGCTTTAGTGCGGTAAAGAGATTATTATGTTTACAAATATAGTTCTAGATTTTGAAATATTAAAATAAATTGTGTTGAGAGAGAGAGAATACTTTTAATTATTATCAAATGCTAATACTCCGCTATAGTGCAATATTAATGCACCTTTCACTATTAAATCAATCCTATCACAACTATGCATCATCCCAGAAGTCAGACCAATCTCTCGCATTATAGATACGGGAAAACATATACACCTTAGGAGGAATAGATTGTCTGAGATATCGTAAGAATAAATGAAGGGAATTTTTTTATTTATTAATAAGAAAGTATATTTAGAATAAACATAAAATTACATGTGAAAATTTATGAAACAATTGTTAAATAGCCAAATTTCTTTAACAACAGCCTTTAAAAATAATCGAATGGTTTATTATTCAGGAGTTTATATGAAGCTCAAATTCTTGAGTGACAAAGCCGATGTGATTTATAGACCGTGAGCTTCAAAATTTACCACATTTCCACTACACCAAAGTGTACAAGAAGTGACAATGAAGAAGATATTAGCCACCAGGCTTTGAGTGATTTTCCATCTCTGGAGAGTGTTTGAACGTATTTTATTATTACTACTGAAATATTTCTGTTTTTTAAAGAAAAAATAATAATGAAAATAAATCCTCCTTCCCTTCTCTTAGTGATTTTGGTGTCATACATTTAATTTTTATTTGATTTATAAGTAATTTTTTCGGTTTTTTTTTTTTTGTAAGTATGATGGAAACGTAATAGATTAATTTAATCATAGAATTAAACTTGGTTGGAGTGCTTTTGGTAGAAATAGCTTGTTTTGAAAATATGCCTATGTGTTTGAAAAGGAAGATTTTTAACAAGTGTGTTTTATCAGTTCTTACTTATGGATCTGAGCCCTGGACACTTAATAGAAGAGCAATATAAAGACTGCAGACCACTCAAAAAAGTAGGGAGATATGCATGTTGAGAATAACAAGAAGAGATCGAAAACGCAATATATGAGTAAGAGAACAAACGTGTTACTGACCTCATTGAAAAAATTAAAAGACTCAAATAGAGTTGGGCTAAACATATTGCTAGAAGAGATGATAATAGATGGACAATTGAAAGCTTAAACTGGATTCCAAGAGATTGTAAAAGACCCAGAAAGAGACCACATGTGAGATGAATGGATGAAATAAAAAAGCGTGCAGGGGTGGTGTGGAGAAGAGAAGCTAAAGATCGGAGAAGATGGATTGAACTTGGACAGACCTTCTACCTACAGTGGATTGATAATGATTGATGATGATGTAATATAACCAGTATTTGTTTACAGACAAAATATTTTATAAATTGGTATATATATTATTTTTTAATGTAACATACGATATTTCTCTTTTAAGCATACCTTGAACGGAAGATGAAAAAAATTATTGAATTTTTTAAAAACTCTTTTTTTTTTATTTAACAATTAGAAAAAATTTCAACTCTGGCTGACCTAGATAATTACGTAGCGGAAAATTAATTTTCACCTCTCGGCTGTTGGTTAACCCAAAATTTTTTTTTTCTATTTTAAGTACCGTTACTTTTCCCCTTTGTATCTTTTTTTTTTCTTAATATTTACCAACAATCGATTTACATTTTAAATTTATCTATAGAAATGATTGCAATATTATACACATGTAATATGACTTTCTGTGTAATGTTTGCAAAGGTGAATCTCTAAAGGGCTAGGCCGTACCGCCATCTAGGGATTATTTTTTAGAAATTTATAAGCATTTAGATTGTTAAATATGGAACTTCACTAAATTTCATTATAATTGTTTTCTTTTAAACTTTTTTTATCATTACATAAATAAATTTTATTTATAACTAATATTTTGTAAATAGAATCACACATGATTTTATTTAAACATAATTTTTGAGTGACATATGTGTCACATTATTTCTGCATCCCATTGAAAAATTGACTGCTTTTCTTTCCAAGACGTCTGCATCATTATCTCAGAATTAATAAATGTATTATATAATGACATAATTTAGCCTTTTCCATAAGAATTTAAAGGCACCAATATATCTGGATCATGATTTATTATTTAAAATGTGGTAGCGTGTTTAGTACTCAATCCACAAATGAATTAACATTATATTTGGTTATAAAATGATCAAAACTACCAGTGAAGTATTTGAAATACTTTAATGTTTCATGGTAGCAAAGCCATGAGTTTAAGAAAATTTTCAAATGTTTTTTTCAAAAATTTATGATGAACAAAGATATGTTGGAACAAGTAATCAACATGTGCTAGCAGTTAAACTTTTATGATGAGTAACTAAATGTGCACTAATTTAAATATGGTACTGCAGATAGTTTGGAAAGAGAACTAGTTACTTTTCATGGGGACAAAAGCCTACACCACTACTTATATTGTTATGGAATGATAGTGAAGAAAAGTATACTATTCAACTGTCAGTCAGTGAGAATTGTAGCAAAATGTCATCTTTTACTTGAATCTCTGACTAAGAAACTCATTAAAATTTGTGATGAGGCTCTACAATTGAGATGCTAGAATAAATTAGTGCGATTTTAATAGCAGATAATGGCAAACTACTGCTGATGATAATTAAATATTATCACTTAGTCATAACACTATACTGTCAATCACAATACTGACATTCTGACAAAGATCATAATCTATCTATCTATCTATCTATCTATCTATCTATCTATCTATCTATCTATCTATCTATCTATCTATCTATCTATCTATCTATCTATCTATCTATCTATCTATCTGTCTGTCTATCTATCTATCTATATATCTATCTATCTATCTATCTATCTATCTATCTATCTATCTATCTATCTATCTATCTATCTATCTATCCATCTATCTATCTATCTATCTATCTATCTATCTATCTATCTATCTATCTATCAATCTATCTATCTATCTATCTACCTAATCTGTCTGTTTATCTATCTATCTATCTATCTATCTATCTATCTATCTATCTATCTATCTATCTATCTATCTATCTATCTATCTATCTATCTATCTATCTATCTATCTATCTATCTATCTATCTATCTATCTATCTATCTATCTATCTATCTATCTATCTATAATTTATTTAATAAACTACTCTCAGAACTTCTACAAACTATTGATTTGTTTTTATTACATTGATATAAACGTCATGTAGTAATATTTCCATATTTCTAACAAAAAAAAAAAGAAATCTACATATAGAAATAATATCACAAATATATATTTTATAAATGCAACTTATCCATTCTAGTTTGAACACTTTTTTAGCATAAAAATATTTTATTGTACTTATATGTATGCACAATCTTACATTTGACTGCAGTCTTCTTAAGAGCTATGATATGAAGCAAATTAAAATAAATGATTATATAAATAATACCATAAAAATGTAACAATAAAATTAATAAAGTAATTTTAAAAAAGCATAAAATATAACAAAACTTAAATGAATGTAATCAAAACCAAATAAAATAATCCAGGTAAAATAAAATAAAATATACAATATGTAATATAAAATAAATATAAATTATACATTATATTTTATGTTGTTTTTTATTATTTTATTAATTTTATTTTGTAGATTTTTATAGTATTATTTTCATTGTTATTTATTTCATTTTGTTTCCTTTTGTTTCATATCATAGCTTCGAAGAAGACTGCAGGACAGTCGAAATGTAAGATTGTATGTACATATAAGTATAATAAAATGTTATTTTGCTAAAAAGTGTTCAAAGAAGAATGGTTAAATTGCATTTATATAAGATATTAAAACAAAATAAAGAAAGTGGTGAATTTGATAATATTTCTGAGGTATATATTATAATTCATAGTAGAGACAAAGAATACTAGTGTGAATATTAAAATGTGTAAAGATTTGATGTTTCAACAAAATGGCATTTGCCTTCAACTGAACAAAAGTGGTATTATATGATCACTGCAAAAATTTACTAAGCTTTTGCAATGATTACTTTTATTAAGTTAAAGGTAAATGTTTTTTTTTTCCAAAATTCTGGATTTATACATTGTAATACTTTATACTGTTATTATTTTAAGCTCATATGGATCTACCAAAGCCGTAAATTTAATAAATATACATAGAAAGAAGTTTTCTGGTAATTGAAAGGGAATTGTTTGATTTCCTTTTGACACCTTAAAGTTATTGAGCAGAGCAAATTTCCTAATGTTTACTTAATATGTTCTTATTATTATAGATGTTATTATTATGCAATTCTTTATATAGTAAACAAACAAAGATAGACTTCTCCACAACATACATATAAAACATATTGGATTTATTGACTTTTTACCTTTGAATTTAGGATCAAGAAATGCCATGGTCTTTCATCAATTATCTGATAGCTTTTGACTGAAATATCAGTTGATTTTCTTGAAGGCAGAATGAATGCCTTCATGTGAACAATCTTTTTCAAGTACATATTTATAATTATGACAGACACATTAAATTATGACACTTATTTTTAGAAAATTGTAAAATTGATATCCTAGGCAATAATTAGAGAAAGAAGAAGGGTGCTAAGAATTGCCTGATTGTGGACCAAAACTATCATTCAATAATGACATTTTATGCAGTTACTTATAACAGATCATTTCAATTGAAGTGAGATTATATGAATTGGAAAAAATTGTCTAATATTAAAAGGTTATAGATGAAGGTACAAGTGATTTAAAAAGAGGATTTGTATTTTATTACAATGGCACAAGTATTAGAAGCAAAAGTGAAATGGCATTCATTATAAATAAAAATGGGAAGAACAAGACTGTGAAGATTGATGGTATATCAGACAGAATGACATTATTAGTTATTCAACTTAATAATAGATATTAAATGCAGATAATTTAAGTTTATGCATCAGTAAGTTTTTATTGTGATGAAGATTCAGATGAACTTATAGGGATATACAAAATGATTTTAATCAGCCCAGTCAATATTTTAAAATAGCAGAAAGACTTGCTAGAATTGGCAAACAAATGAAAGATGAAAGTGTTATGAGTGATTCAATTATGGAAATAAAAATGAGAAAGAGTACAGATTCATGGAATTTGCAGGGTGGGGTGGGGGATTTTACATACTATGAATTCTTTCTTTGAGAGAAATCTAAATTGAGATATATGTGGTAAACACCCAGTGACTATGAAGCAAATTAGAGTATATTTTGACTAATTGAAAATATGTGATATTGTATTATAAGAATCATAACAGATTTAACATTAAAAATGATCATTGATTAGTGCGATATAAGGTGATAATATTAGCAAAACTAAAAAGATGAAAATTATTAAAAAAAAACCCTATTAACAGTTCATATTCATAACCTTCAGAAACTCTCGAGTGATTATAACTTAATATTTGCAAATTGTTTTAAAATATTTACAGATTCTGAAGCTGGTAATTATTTGAATAAAATCAGTAAAAAGATAAATGATATACTAATAAAAATTACAAAGAAAAAAGAGAAAAAGATAAGGGATACAAAAAAATAAAAGAAGTACTTTACGATAAATATTTTACTGAAACAAGACAATGTATAGAGAAAAGAAAGAATATGAATATTTTTGAAAATGATTAAATATCTAAATGTTTATTTATTAGGCAAAAATGTATGACTAAATCATTGAATTATAGACAATATATCTAAAGTATTTTAAAGTTTGCTTAAAAAATCCTTAGATATTTGAATAAAATTTCAAGCTCACATAGGTTTGAAACTCAGGCCATCCCATGACAGATAATTGCATTAAATTTGAAAGCGTTTCATTGTTGTACAAAATAAATATAACATATTCATATATTACAAAGATTACAGTCTCTTCTTCCTCAAACATCAACAAACTCTATTGTACTTTATTTCTTTGAGTGTTATAAACATGATAATAAATAGATAGCAGATGGTAGAATTTACTAACCCCCTTTCTAGTGCTATTCTACCCTTATTCCAAGGCTAGAAACCACCCTGTGAATATAATAGCCCAGTACTAAATAGATGTTTAATAAGAGCTTCCATCTAGCATCTATCGATTACTTATACTTACAACAGTAGTGGAATAAAATGTTTGCTCCAGAAAAACATTTGCATTTGGATCAAGTGATTATTTTTAACTAAGAAACAATTGCCAACAAAAGTGATAAATTAAAAAAAAACTCTAAAGTACAACATCCACTCTCATATACCCACACATTATTTTAGGTGGAATAATTTTAATAGTTTTCAAAAAATGCGTTAATCTACTAAAGATGAATGAGTCTTCTGAGAAAATTTTTTTATGCCTGTGTATGAAAATCTTTTTAATTATTGGTATCACATTTTCTGGGCATGGAAATTTTTTCATCAAGGCATTCTGTATATTGTTCCTCTACCTAATTTAAATTATTTTTAAGGCTAAATTTAAGATACAGTAACACAAATTTTAGCAGAATCTCTCTTTACAAAAATATCTAAAATATTTTAAACTCAGTTCTATTACTGGTCTAAAGCTGTATCAGCTGAGTGCTTCATTGTAGGATTAATAAAATAACTATTTTTTCTATTGTCAGACACAATAAATTTATTACAGATTAAAACATCTAACCCCAAGTTTTTTTATTACACTTTAAAAGTAAATTACAAGCATCAAATAAACCTAAATTTACTTCTCATCATTTTGTAATATATAAAGGATTCAAACTCAGATTTCACATGACCTTCAACTTTCTATGCCATCTCATATTGCTAATCCACCTGATCACTCTCATCATTTTGGTAACTGAGAAGGAAAACAACATTATAAAATAGGACTTATACTTAAATTAGAATCTTTTTCTAGCAGTATATACCCAGGACCACATGCAATTCCCAAATTTATACTTACACATCTCAGTCAGTTCACAATAATAAAATACCTTTCAGATCAAATGTATAGTAGTAACTAGCAATATTTTGTCTCCTAGTGCCTTTTATTAAATTAAAATGTTATCCCATCACCACCTACTAATCGTTGATGCATATCAATAATACCCATATTAAATAAAACTAGAATTCCTAATAAAATATAAGGTTGAACCTTTCATTCTTTCCCACTTTTCAAATTTTTAATATAATGAAAAAAGGTTGCTCCACCTCTGCTGAAATTATGTTTTCTAAAATAACTATTGATAATATCACAAATTCTAGAAAATCAAGAATTATTGCATGTAACTTGAAATTAATCACTGCAACTTGGGTTTCAGTTCCGATTGACAAGCACCAACAAATCCCTAAAAAACATAATGTATCTAGTTTGATTCTCTACATATTAGCAACCATCAAATTCACATTACACTAAACGGACAATTTCTCACCACACCTCTCTATATAATAGGGTTTCCCACTAATCTCACTTCTTTTTCTGACTTACATCATTCCTATATTGTCAAGCATCCAAAATAAATTACCAGGGATTTATTTCTCTTTTGTAAATCAAACAATTAATAATATAGCATACATGGATGATTTAGTCATCTTATTGTCATAAAAAATATTTCTGTCAACAAATTAACTTTGTAAACAATTATACAAAAAGTTTTGTCTTAACTTTAACAAAAAAAAATCCATTTCTTAAAACATTTACTCAGGTAATAAAATATGCTTTCCTTTCACTTCCTTACTACATCAATTCATAGATTTCCCTATGTATGTATCTGCAAATGCTATGAGATCTGAAATCCAAAGTAAATTCCTCATCTCTACAGAAAAAAAAACAATTAACGTTTTATCTAAAATATATTTACTCATACATGCAAAAATATCTTCCATCTTCTCAAAAAATCTATTATACGCCTACTATCAAGAACACTATTTCTTCATCAAAAAGGCAAATTCACAATGCTATAAATTGATCTGGATTAATATATGGTATTGATTATTTCCAAATTAATGCAAAAACATGCCAAATGTAATTGGTCTCATTACACCATATCTCAATATACTAACTTCAAAAAGAAATAAATGAGATCACCAGGTTTATAAACTTGTACCCTGAAGTATTAAGCATCACTACCATTTAAAAATTATTTCATTAAAGAATTAATCACATCCATAAAAAAATTTACAACACCAAATCTAAAATTATTTGCAACAAAATTTAAATACTAGAATGCATATGTAATAGTACATAAAGTAGAATTAATTAACCCACTACAATCTATACTTAAATTTACTAATAAGCAGATAAATCACAGATTTAAATTTTGGCATTTGAAGCCAAAACATTTGGATTTTTTTATATTAAAAACAATCTTGAGTTTCTTTCCAACAATATCTTATTAACCAAAAAAACATGTTGTTTTGTAAATATAGACTCAATATATATTGAAACAGTAAGGTCTGCTTTGCAGATCTTCGTTTCACCTTTTCTCACCTATTTCCTACCTCATACCTTAGTTTGAACCCCAATCTATCATAGTGTGTCTGCAATACGCTTATATACCGAAAATCCCGCCTAATTTTAAACCAGGAGTACAATGCTCGTATTATATATATATATAAAAGTCATTCCCAAATAAATAAAAGATTATAGATTATGTATATGTTCACATAATTTTGATTTATTAAAAAGTAGGTTATATAAGTCGTAATTGCGCACACACTATGGTATGCATTTTAAACATATCAAAATTATAAATTGTTAAAGTTATTTTGTTTGAATCTATTTACAAATATATTACTGTCGTAATATATTTTGATTTAAAATAAAATTTATTTAGTAAATATTCGTTTAGTAAATAGATTCAAATATTGCAATTTAAAAAGTAAAATCATTTTCTTTAATTTAATAAAAGTTATTCCAAATATTTATGTTAAAATAAATGATGGACAATAGTTTAATTAGTTAATATTATATAAGTTTATCTAAAAACAGCAGATGTCCACTTAAGGTTTTCTTTAATTAGTAAAAGTAATTTTTAATTAAATCTAGTTTGTAATTCGAATGTTGACAGGGAAAGTAACAAAAGAAATTAATTAATGTTGAATTCCTTTAGACATTCAGATGATTACAGCTGATAAGTCCGATATATTTTTGTAATGCTCCAGGGCAGTTCTATTGTTAAACTTTATTATAAAAAGGTTTTTCTTTTGTGCTCCAGTTCTTCTAATGTTTCTAAAAGAAATCATTCTGAGTTCTATTGTAGTAATTTGTAAATCTTGACATGACAGAGTAGAGCACGAGAAGGCTATTTCTCTCCAGGATGGTCATCTGCTGTAGACCATCGGAAGTTATCACACAGGGAACCCCAGAACTGCTGCTGCTGCTAAAAATATGAACATTTCCAGATTTTGCTGTTAAATTATATAAAAACCTGCCGACCATCAATCTGCCTAAAAATGCTTCTCCAGAGGTAACCCTAAATTAACCCAAGAGCTCTTGTGATTCCTAACTAACATGCTATAGCTATTCTAAATTGTTTTTCTTTTATTTCACATAACTTTATTATGTACTTCTTTAAAGTGTTCAATTATAATCAACCGTTTTGCTTTATCCTTGGGTTAATATTTTCTATTTATAAAGCTTTCTTTTATTTTATTATGATAATGTGTCAGAATCGTCTTTGACCGAGTGAACTATTCCCTTTATTGAAAGTAAGATGCCTCTATTAAGGCATATTTTAAATTTATAATTTTCCAATTTTATTATCTTGCAAATCACTCGTTCGAGGGCGATTCTATTCTTTAATATATAATATAATCACATAGTTTAAAATCTACATGTTATTGATTTTAATCTAATATGAATAGCATGTCTGAGATCAATGATTAAATGTGTCCCCTGATGCATGATTGCGTATATAAATCTATACTTACTTTTCAAACCTGCAAGCATGCATTTTCCTATTTTAATTACCATGTCCTACTTTAATTATAAAGTTCATCATTGATGTCGAGAATGTGCGGACCCTTTTAAATTAATTTCGGGGAATTTGATTGGGCATTTCTCTTAATCTGAGTAAAACCCATTCAGTATGTTTTTATATACACTAGTCTCGTATTGCTGGTAAATGAATTGGTTGTTGAGACTGCTTTGTTTTATTTTTCCAAGGATTCTTTACACGGCAAAGTCCATTCTTTTCGTTTATTGCAAGTTTCCAGGCAGAGTGTGTTCCAAATGGCACCTGGGAATTAAATGCAATTGTCACACAGTCACTAAGTTTTGGCTGTTCATAAAATACTTTCCTACGGGTTAGTGGCGAGATGCCCTCCATAATTATTCTGGATCTTCAATATTGTTTTATTTTATATTTATTTTACAAAGCATCCATGACTTAAACATGTCACATCCTCCAACTTTAATAAATTCATTATCAGCAATACTGACCTCCCAATGCAACTCTATTATTATTATTCTCAAATAAATGCCTTGATCACATTCCCACTTTGCTGCTTAGTAAGCTTTTGTCCGTGCTATTCTTGAAATCAATAAATATTTTATAACACTTAATTTCAAATATTTTCTTAAACTTGTATAATTGCTCAAAGCACCTCGCACATGTTCCTATCTCATCAAGCACATTATCGTAATGCTATTAGCCCGAGGAATAGAATATATCACTTTGTTTTAAAGTCTTTTTGTCAGTTGTGGGAATATAATGCCAACAATTATTTAATATGCGTCCCTGTCTCATATAAGCAGACAGTGGCATTATATATATAATTTATATGAATAAATTTTGTGAAATTATTTAAAACTAAATTTGATCTCTTATTTTATTGATTCCTATTACTGTCTCAGTCTATATATATATTTTCTGCATTTCTTTTGTAAATCCATAGATGTTAATTAGCCACCCAAACTTCTTTTAGTATAGAGTCTTTTGTTTCTCCCTGACCACCAGGCACCAGTCAAAGGTCATACTAGTAGTGGCATCAGATGCATTGTCACGTAGATGGCACTGTGAAATTTGGGCTTTAGATTCAAACTTAGTATATCTAGAAGGCAACCCCTCCTAGAGTGTTTAGTTTCATATCTGGGGTTTGAATTCTGCAGTGTGTTAGTGAGATAGACAATTCTGACTGTTACAATATACTCTATGGTACAAAAAAGAAGAAACTATGGAAACATTGTCTTAATAATTAATTGTTCAGCATTACAAATATAGAGAAACATGATAGTTTTAATTACTATATTTTAATTCCTTCTCTAACTTATTTAATAAGCAGTATAAATAGAAGGATTTCTTCTAACATACGAATAACTAGTTACATTTATACTTTTTTATTTCAAAGTTAGTAATGTGTCATTTTTCTTCTAATCTGACATCTTTGGAGTTTCAATCTCTTTTTTATAACAAACTAACTAAAATGAAGAACAAATACTAAGCAATCACTCATTTTGACATCTTTTCAATTATATAGAGTTTAATCAACTAACCAATAGCATTGTAATTGGTAGGTCTTAAAACAGCTCTTTATATTATATATTAGCCCTTGTAAATTGATCTTTTTGTAAACTTATGTAAATATTCAATATTTTGGTTTGATGTTATATTTATTAAGTCTTTTCTTTAAGACATTAAAACACATAATGTAATACGATGATCATTGTATACCACATTTAAATTTGTATTATGTAATATAATATAACTTTTTATTCACAGTAAAGTTTGCTTTTAAGCTAAAAATATTTGTATTTTTAATTTTTGTTTGATTTTATTTCAATTTTTAAATTTTATTTGTTTCATTTTATCACTTAGTCATACATATTTGTTTTCTAGGTAATCCCTCTGGCATTGAACTTAATATATATATATATATTACAAAAAATCAAGTCAGATGTCACATGAACCAATTTAATAAGCTTGTATTTACAAATGTTATATATAGAGCTCGCAAAACAAGCTCTTAACAAGCTTTGTAGAATACCTCCAACCTCAGACTGTTTCTGCTACTGGAATCCTCAGTGAGATGCTAGGACATTTAATAATTAGATTAAAAATACCAGGATAAGCCCAGCATATTATCTAATGTATAACTATTAAGTAAAACATCTAAAATTTCCAGACTATATGTCTTCCAATCCACCTATCTAATTTAAATAGCTATATAAGATTGAACTAAGTTCAATATATATATATATATATATATATGGTGTATTTGAATTTAGATTAGTCCCATATAGCTGTTTAAGTTATATATATATATATATATATATATATATATATATATATATAATAATTCAAACAAATATATTTAACACAGTATTCAAAATTAAATAATATATTCTTTACCAGAAGTACTTTCAATTGTTTCACTGACAATCTTTATCAACTGTTAATACAAACGTACAAAAAATAAAAACTTGCATTACCCATCATTCAATCTATTCAAATTTCCCACAATTCTGTTGTCTTTATTGTGGGAAATTTGAATAGATTGAATGATGGGTAATGCAAGTTTTTATTTTTTGTATGTTTGTATTAACAGTTGATAAAGATTGTCAGTGAAACAATTGAAAGTACTTCTGGTAAAGAATATATTATTTAATTTTGAATACTGTGTTAAATATATTTGTTTGAATTATTATTATATAATTTAAAAATACAGACATTTAATGGTTGTAGTTATATATATATATATATATATATATATATATATATACACACAATGGAACAGATGTGTTGGTAAGTCTCATATATATATATATTGAACCAAGATGGGATTTCAGTTAAAAATATTCTACTTTAAATTAATTTTAAAATCTTATTAACTTAATTTTATATCAAACATATGTCTTAAAAGAAGAATCACATGTATATATGTGCACACACATGAATCAGTAAAATAATTTTGTTATTTACTAAAAATAATGCAATTTTTTTTGTCAAAAAGGTAAACTTTGTAAATAAATTTTTTATCTTTTACATAAGATTGTTTTTAAAAATTGTATAACAATGCTTAATCTCAAAAAAAATATTGTAATCTGTTGTAATAACAAAAGATTAAATGTTAAGCATTTTTCAGATAAGACCTCTCATGGATTAAGTTCATATGGAATTTAAATGTTCTATTTTAGTTAACTAAAAACCTGGCTTATTAATTAATTAAAAATCATGGCTATTTTAAGATGTTAATCTAGAAAATTCCTGAAATTTCTGTGGGAGAACAATAGAACAAATATATATATATATAAACTCCCCAAAATCTATTGTTTCATACATTCATTGAATAATTCAGTAGATTCTATCATATTCATCCAGTAGATTCAATCATTGACTCATTTATCAGATTTCTCCTAGTCTATTAGTCAAGATTGCATTCCCAATGCTAGGGATCTTCATTCTCTGCAACAGGCCATACTTTTTGCCAGCTCTTTTGCCAAAATTATGGATACCTGCTGATAATTCATGACAAGAAGTCTGCAGTATTAAAATGGGATGACAGATTATTCCTAATGGTGTTATTCAAAATATGCTTGGCTAGGCACCTCACCAAGACAAACTCCAATCTCTATGCCAAATATTCATCATCTAACATGCCTTAAAATTATAAATCCTTTGAAATCTGATCTCCTAAAGCCAACCTATAAAGAAAACTCTCTATTGACCAACCACAAAATGACAACTATGAAATGGACAAAGGTAGATACCTCTTCATTAAATGGCAGGAAGCAAAAGCAACAACTCTGATGGACTTAGTGAAAATATAAATTTTAATATACCGTAATAAACCAGATGTTGTTATAACAATTATTTTTTTAATGTATTTGCACATTTTAATAGTAATCAGTGATTTAGAAATATATGTATTATAAAATCTTACTAGTAATTTTTAACTGATTTTATAACTGATACATCATTATCTATCATATATTTATGCTTTTATTAATTACTATATGGATGAGTTTTATTTTATTATGATAGATGTTGATTTACATTATTAATAGATCTTAATATACTTTTGAAATTTTATACCATCAAAAGACAAATAATTAGTTGTTATTATTAACATTCACAATACTTATAGGAAATGTCATTTCCTTAAAGAAAATAAATCCAAATTTTATAAATTATTGTTTTTCATATAGATTTAGTAATAATATCTGTTTTAAATTGTGTTTTAGTTATATATGTGAAAAGGTATTGATATATAAATATCAGACTTATGCAATCTTAATATAGATTAAATGTGTATGGCTATGGATGTTTGGGTGCAATAAGATGGTCTAGCCTAAGTCCATGATCTCTTTTGCATGGCTAGGGTTCAATTGCACTGCATTACATCTTATCACATTCATATTGCTTTACCTGGGTTATAATAATAATAAGCAAGGACAGTCTAAAAGTGAGCAATATAATGAGCATTTAATAAAATGAATTTATCAAACTAGGAAAATATTTTTTTTGCTAGGATATTTGTTGGGTCTCTTTTAATGTTGAACCATCCATGAAGGAATACTACTTTATTTTATTTACTTTTATTTCAGTGGGATTTGTTTTCTTATTATTAATAAACTTTATATTATTTATTTAAATTCGGCTGTTTGTTTACTCTGTTTATTATTTGTTTAACAATTATGAGTCTTATACTCTAAGATGAGCTACCATCAGGGGCATCATCCTTAGTGAATATTAAGTCACCCCAAATAATTTTTCTAGGCACATTAAGTAGGCTACTGGCTGCCTAAAGTGACAAAGTTTTTAACTCATATGGGTATTTGTTCCAATATAATATCTATTATAAATATACTAAATGTAAGTTGCAAATAATTTTAAAGGTAAAAATAATAAAATATATATCTTAATTAAACAGTAGCTTTTTGGATTGCATAGTAATTCTTATCAATGGTTAAGTAATACAGAAGTCTAATATTACATGATTTTCCATGAGCTATGTATGTAGATGTTTACTGCTTGTCTATTTATTATATTATCTTTGAATCTATTTATCAATAAGGCTTTCTTATTTTTTTATTTTTTGTGATTTCTTTCTTCTATTAATATTTTATAGTTTTACATTAAAAGTAAATTTAAAATTTTATAATTTTCATCTTCAAAGAATACTGAAGCAGTATTAATTGTTATTTATCTTTTTTTTTTTTTTTATATGATTGATGTTCTTTTATCATTTTTTCTAGAGCACAAGTTTTGATTCCCTGATATGTAATTGTTACAACTATATATAATTTCATATATTATATTACTTCTTTGCATTTTAGATATAAAACTCTTAGAATTATTAATTAGTCTATTTACATTTGGAGGAACACAAAATGAAATGTATTCATATTTAAATATATATTTTAATTAATTTAGATTGAACATTATTTACAAATGGTATAGATATCCATTTTTTATTATCTAATTTTATATTATGACTATATATATATATCACTGTTAGTTAATTTCAGGCCATATTGTTGAAATCAAAATTTGCATGTTTTATTACAGGCATACGCGGCACATGTATAGGCGTGGGTATACATAATAAACTATACATGCTAATTGCATCACACCAAAATGCAAAATAAATAGAATTTTTTTTTCTCATGTGTCATAGCATCAGCCGGGTAGCGAATCCGGGACAACTATTTGTAAAACAGCCGTCGCTGACCTCTCGACCACCAATGCTTGACAATAAATAAAATTAGTTGTAAAATCTAGTTGAAAATTAAATATAAAGAATACAACTCGCCACAACATTAAATTATTGTTTATGAGACAGCATAATGTCTGCAATAAGGACATAGATTGACCTTTAACATATCAGTTAATTTAGTGTTTATGTTTGTCTCATAAGGAGCGCTATTGGAATAATTTAGTAATGTGTTGATTTGTATTCTTTATATTTGAAGGTGTGTGAACCGCACATATATGTAGATGTATACATGGATATACACTGTAAAAACATATATATGAAAGTAAAATTTATTTTTTAGTAAATTACAAGGTTTTTCTTTCTATTTTATATTTTTTTACAAATCGCAGTTAAATGACGGAAGTGTTCATATTTAGTAAAAAAAAATGACAAATCGAAATTTGTATATGTTAAAATTAATATCACACACAATATTCAATTCTTTTTGTACTTAATAGGTAAGATTTTATAAAAAAATAATTATTAAATATATGGACAATTTCATGCAATATCTCACTAATTTGTAAAAGAAAACCAAACAACGACAACATAGACTCAGTTTTTAGAGGAGTTCCTCTTTATCAGAATTGAAGATAAAATATATTGCAATCAGAATTTTTTTTTTTTTTTGAAAATCAACTCATCTACAATTTTTTGATTTATCTAGATTAAATTTAGATCTCTATCATTTAATTAAGAAAAACTACACATCAGTTAATTATTAAATGCCCCCCCCCCAAAAAAAAAAAACAAGCATGTTTGTAACCTGACAAATATCTATAATCACTAAACAAAGCTTGAATTGCAGATAGTCTAAATGAAAGTTAAATATGTTAAAATCTGTTAAATAAAGTCTTTCACTAATTCTATACAGACTATAAAAATAATCTGTAAGTTTTAATACTGTCAATAATCCAATAACTGTCTCTGACAACCCCAAGTTATAAAAGGGCATCTATTCACCAAATTTTATATATATATATATATATAGAGAGAGAGAGAGAGGGTAATTGAATACAGACTTTCACCATACTTCAGTAATCCACACTATTTTACGTAACGGATGTACATGATCACATACATATGAAAAAGATAAATGATCTCCAATACACCAGCACTCATCAATTGGTCCAGACCATTATCTCCCACACACATATATATAATCAGTGCTCGGTTTATAATAAGACAGCAAATCTTCAAACTTTAATGGATATGCTTCAATCTTCTCCCTCTCCAACTTTTCAGCGGCATATTTATTAGTAAGATAAACATTTGTTAATTAAGATATATATCTAAAATTAATTTTCAATAATAAACTTTAGAACAAAGAAATTTTGAGATGCTCTCAAAAGTTCATTAAAGCTTGAAATGCAAGAAATAGTTTAAGAACCGTTTTACTGCTCTAGAGTTTGACAGGTTTACTACCACAGTAAACTATAAAGAGTATTAAAACAATAAAGAAAATTATTTACCAGACTAATTCTTTCACTATTTACTCTCTAGTTAAGAATAACTAAATACTCATTCACTGAGCAATACTTGGATGGATATTTATAATGGCGGTAAATTAGATAAATTATTGTATGTTACTTAAAAATGTTCTACTTTTTTTAAAAAAAATAATTCAATTTATACATGAATTTAAATCTTAGGTTACAAATGGTGCAGGTAAGTCGCTGTAACTACTGTACCACATATTTCTTAAAAAATTAAATATGTATAAAAGCTTCATAATCTAGAGATTACTATATCTGTCTCTGTGTTGTTAAACTTAAGAACTAAGTATAGCCTAATCAGAATCTGGAAATTTTTTGTTTAGAATTTTATTTTTACTACTTAAGCTAGGAGATTATTATTGGGCAAGTCTGATGAATAATATTCCCTTCATTTGTTTTCATGTTGGCTGCTGAAGAGACCTTCAATATAAAATGCGCAAATTAAAGATTGATTTACTTTACATACGAACATAGAAGATAAAGGTATTATATACTAAGATCAAGCAGTGTTTCATCATTGTTGCTATTTGTTTTTGCCATTATCCCTATTTCTATATACAACTAATATTATTACTGCGATGAATATATATATATATATATATATATCACAGTTAAAACAGCTTCCTGTTTAAAATTGTAAACGGAAAAAAACAATTTGCAAATTGCTTTGGCTAATTATATTATTTTCGATACTCTCTCTGAGTGAAGATCGATTAAACAACAAACCTGTCTTACACGATGCAATTTGAAGCAAGAATGTGTGCAAAAACCCATTAATAAAATAAATATTTATTAGTTTAGAAAAAACTAATGTTTATATGCAGTTGGATGACTACTATAATATGATTGCAATATTTTTTTTTTTTGTTATAATTTTGTATCTTTGTATATAATTCTATTTTGACCTCGGTGTCAATTAATTATTTATTATTGTTTAAAATTTAAACTTATTAGCCATAAACATTCTCTATGTGGTTTAATGAAGTGGTAAATTGTGTCGGACTCTAGAATAAAATGTATATGGATAGCATTAGCAGCTTTTCCGTTTAAACTCTGTAAGACTTAACAGAATAAGAAACAATTTGTTTTATTTCAATCCTAATAACTTTTGAGTTAAGCGACCTAGGTTATTTCTTTTTTTTTTTCTAATCAGAAAGTATTCGTACTTTGTATATAAATGGAGAAGTTTGCACAACTCTCAATAGAAAACGATTATCTGGATTTTATCCTCATAATTCTATTTTTCATATCTTTCCTCTTAGCTCTCTTCTCTTCGCAACTTATATCAACCTCTTTTTTTTGGAAATAGAAAGCAACATTCTAGGAATACATATTTCTATAATTAACCAAACCGTTAATAATATCTCCTATATGGATGACTTAAGTTATTTTTTTCCCATCAAAAAATCTCCTTCCCTTACTTGACACTGTACTTAATAATTATACTAACAATTTTTCAATCCACTTTAATAAAAAAAAATCTTGGAATATTCTTGTAGGTAAGACCACTCCTTCCAAGTTTTTTTTCTATCCCTCATAAACGTTTAGGTTTCCCAATGCACTTCTCATATATTACAATGAAAACTGGTATTCAAAATCAGCGTATTGTTTCAGTTGAACTCACCAATAATACATTATCAAAAGCATACTTTTCAATATATGCTAAGGTATTACTAATCAACATTATAATATTTCCTAAAAGTAATTATTTCTTACTTATTATTAAGTTTACTTCTTCATTCAAAAATATATATATATACTCCCTTATCACCAAACTAATCTGGAATAAAAAAAGCAGCTCTAAGCATAAGAAATACGCAAAAACATATGAAATTTAATTGTCTCTCATTACATGGCATTTCTACATTTTTATCTTCAGAGAGCCATTAATGAACTGACTAAACTAATTAGTTTTTTTCCCAGATATTAATAGTATAATTCCTGTTAACTCTACTGCCACTTCACCATCCATTAATAATAATTTTATCAAAACTAATAATTCTCATAAGTAAACAGATTACTCTCTCACAATTAACTATTTGCATAAATAAGAAATTGAAAATAATAATAGTATATCCAATAATAGTCAATCTTTCTTGTTAAGTAGTAACAAATACATTATAAAAAAGTTTAGATATTGACATCTGGAATCCAAATATATGGACTTCTTAATAAAATAATTGTCAAAGCTCTTCCTACTAATTATTTCCTCTTATACAAGTGACCTTTTACAAATATAGATCCATTATGTGCTTTCTGTCTTAGAAATGAAGAAATGTTAGAACACTTTCTAATGGATTGTTTCTCACTTTTTGTTGTCTTACTTTTATCAATAACATGACTCATTCAAACTCACTAACAAACAACAACTTTCTAAAAAATATATATACAGTTCTCTTTTTCGCAATATAAGAATTTCTATATTCATTCTTTTCACATTCTAGTTTACTAATATGCTAGCTGAGTTTTAATACTAAATCACTTTTTCTATAAAAAAAAAAACAAAACATTAAGACCAGAGATCAAACCTATGAAACAGTTGGTATTTTTGAAACTACATGGAATCTGATCTCATTAACAACAACAAAGTGACTTGGTTATCGAATATACTAATTAATATGCATTAGATATATATTGATTATTGCTCAATTATACAAAAATCTATCTATCTTATTGTTTTTCTGCTTGAAATTTCTTTTGTTTCAATAAAACTTGTAAATAATCTCCAATGTATACAGTAAACATAATAAAGTTAATTTAAAATTAAATAAAATTTAAAATAGTTTTTAAATAATTTACGATAAAAAAAGGCCACTCTAACATTCACCTCCTTGCCTTCATACAGGAACAATAAAAAAAAAGCTTTAGTCACAATGCTTTCCCACTAGTTGTTTATGAGAGCATGAATAGCTTCCTAATCTTATCTTTGTTTACTTTTTTTCCATATGTCATAGCATCGCTGGGAGGTGAACTAGAAACAACTAGCTGCAACCAACTGCTTACTTGCAAGGCGGCTGCGCTGACCTCTTGGCAAACAACGCTTGGCATCTTTGTTTATTTTGTGCCATTTTGACGTAGTTGATAAAGCATTTTATATTGAGGTCCCAGGATTGTTGGTCAAATTTCTTGTGTACTGCTGAGCAATAAAGCCATTAGAATTTTTTTCTTTTTATCTTTTAGCTAAAAATAGCTAGCTATCCATTCACTGACTAATAATTAATAGTTAGCCAGATTAAATCAGCCATGTATCTGAAAAAAATTATAAGTATGAGTGGAAGCTTCTACTACACGAAAATGTTTCTTTTTCCAGTTTACATTTATATTCCACTTTTAGTTGTATCATCACTGTATCACTAAATGCTTGATATATGCATGCAATTCAAAATCCCACAAAAGCATTTGCAGACTCATTATAAGTAACTTTTCCTATATCCTACCTCTCCTTATAATTTATTTCTTTTTTAATTTTATGTTTGGAATTTATATTTGTTAAAATTATTTTTATTGAAATATTAATTAAAATAGATAGCAGAATAATTAAAAATGACAACAATATTATTAAGTAACATATTGCATTGTGTAAATTAAATGGCATAGCAAATCTTCATTCGACATACTTTTCATTCACCTCTTAAATAATTGAAAAACAAGGAGATCACATACTGTAGTTTATAAAATAAATTATTTTAATTCTATTTAGAAGGTAATAATCCCTGGTCACTTGCACTATACTATAAAAATCAGCAATGTTAAATGTAAAGATACTCTCATTCCAGCCATAAAATAAAGACTTTACTAAAATAAAAACAACCATCTTATTTTCAAATCTAAATTTATTTATGTAGGTCAATCTTAAGAATCTTGGAATGAGAGCATGAATATATATATATATATATATATATATATATATATATATATATATATATATATATATATATATATATAAATCACTCACATTACATCCATTTCTTTTAATAATCTTATTAACACTTATGACAGATTAAAATTTATTTTGTGCTAATATTAGAAGATTGTAAACTATATAAGAGTAAAATTCATTGATCATTACATAGTTAGCATTTTCTAATATTAGCACAAAGTAAATCTTAATATTTCATAAATTTAATAAAATTATTAAAAGAAATGGATTAAAGTGACTGATTTAATATATATTTAAGTTCTCATTTCAAAACACTTAAAATTGACTATATAAATGCATTTACATTTGAAAATAAAAAGGTCATTTTGTGGCCGATAAGACTGAAAAGCGAGTATCCTCATATTAACAACGCTGTTTTTTATTTTGTATAGCATGGGGTTTATTACCTTCTAAATAGACTTACAATCTGGCACTGCTCTAATAAAATTCAATGACCATTATATAGTTTAAATAAATTATTTTACAATTCACAATTCATAAAATATATATTCAAAGGATTTAATTTAAAAATATAATGGCTGTTTTCAGTATTATCATATTAGGAATTTATAAAGATATTGTAAAGCATCAACAGTAAATATTAAAAAATCAGTGCTTTATTTTCAACTTAAACATGAAGATATTAATGCTACTTTATATCATGGTATACTCAGAAAAATCCCATCTATTCTACCACAGCTTTACTTCAAGTCCTATCCCAATAAAACATGACAATTTTTATTATAATTTCAATCAGATTCACAATTTTTGTTTTTCTAAAGCCTAATTGAGAGAGGACACGTACCAAGAACTATTTTTAAATAACAAATAAATTGAGAATAAAAATATTTTCAAACTTCATCACTCAAAAACTTAAAAGCTCATGAGAAATATCTTTTTTTTTTTTTTCATGTTTTCTCTATATGAGAATGTTGGAAAAGCTTTGGTAGTGTCAAGCATTGGTGGTCGAAAGGTCAGCGACAGCTGCTTTACAAGCAGTTGTCCCGGGTTAGCGGGTTCGCTTCCTGGCTGATGCTATGACACATGAGAAAAAAAAATCTTTGGTAGTGGATATTTTAAAACTATTTTATTTTTTACTTTATTTGAGACCGACTTTAGAACTTAATTAAAAAAATTGTCATCGAATGAAAGTGAAGTTTATATGGAAAACTGTAAGATCAATGAAAAAAAAATGTCCACGTGATGCAAACAATAATAAGTAAAATTTATCAAATAAAGTAAAATTTTAATTTTGAGAATGATTGCATTTCTAAAAAAAATTCTTAATTTTGAAACAAAAAAAACAATAACTAAATAATCATAATATTACTGAGAATGTAGTATTTAAACAGATAGATTCAGTTTTTAGTTTAAAAAATAAAATAAACATATTATACTGTATTAAATACTAATAACCAATAATTTATAAAGAATTAAATTATTGAACACTTGAGATGTCGTGTGATATTCAAGAATAAGGAGTGGCAAATTAAATTCTGATCCAAAAATTTTTTAGTTCTTTTTAGAAGAGAGCATACTGACAACATTGGAAAGATTATTATTACAATATATATATATATGTCCACAGATGGCGTTTCTACCAAAAACACCAATCAAGCGTATATTCTGTTTACATAAACGTCAGAGTAGCATTCACTATCTCTAACTATAATTCCACTTTCAGATCATGATTTCAAGCTATTTGCTATCGTCAGTGAAAGACAGGAATAAAGAAAGCATTCACTATCTCTAACTATAATTCCACTTTCAGATCATGATTTCAAGCTATTTGCTATCGTCAGTGAAAGACAGGAATAAAGAAATTCACTATCTCTAACTATAATTCCACTTTCAGATCATGATTTCAAGCTATTTGCTATCGTCAGTGAAAGACAGGAAGTTAGAGATAGTGAATGCTACTCTGACGTTTATGTAAACAGAATATACGCTTGATTGGTGTTTTTGGTAGAAACGCCATCTGTGGACATAAATACAAGCGTTAGCAAGTTTTTTAACTTGCATTTTTGTTTATCATATATATATATAAAATAGCATAAAACAGTGGAATAAACATTTCAATTTTCACTATACCAAAGTAAAAATTAATAAAAGTTATAGTCAGCTTATAGTAAGAATATCATCTTCAGCTGCATAGACAATTATAATTTTAAAAATAAAATCTCATTAAATCATCCAATAAGAATATTGTAATATGAAAACATAACTTTCCAAAATTTGTGTATATTTACACCAATTATGTATATAATTATTTATATTTATAATTTATTCCCCTTTAATTTTTCTTTATCTCAAATCATTTTCCACAATACAAAAGAAAGGAATCAAAGGAAAGAAAAATCTATTGCCGATTTTAGCAATTGTATGTAATTAGTTATATAATGGCATTTTACGACGAAAATATTTTGGGATACTTTTCCTTAATCAGATATTAAAGATGTATTGATATATATTTATAGTGATAAAATAATAGGATCATATAAGTAGTTTATAAAATGTTATCAATTAAACGATTTATAATCTTTATATTAATAGTTCCTATTTATTGTAATTATTAACTCGATTTTTTTTTTTTGTAGAAACAAAATATTGTATATATAATATTTAAATACAAGTATAATATATAGACTTTTAAATTGGATGTAAGTATAGAGTATTTGAATCTAGACTTTCAAGCATCCTTTAGTCATCCACTTCATTTTATACAACCGATACACACGACCACTTACTTGAGAAAAAGATAAATGATCAGAATGACTTACAGTCAACATGGGTATAACAACAAGAAAAGGCAAACAAGAGCTTTGAACATGCTATCATCATTTTTTCAATGATATGGATGGATGAAGAGTTGGAGAGTGGAGAAAATTGAAACTTATCCATTAAAGTTTAAAGATTTGCTATTTTAATATAAATCGAGCACTAATTATATATATATACATGAATGGTGATGATCTGAACCCACTGATGAATGCTGTTTTAGTACGAAATGGCATTTATTTTTTCGCATGTAAGTCGCCGTGCGCATCAGATGTATAAGATGGAATGGATGATTAAGAGGTCCAAATTCCCTCTAATTATATATATATATAAATCATTGAATGTACGATATATAAAAGAAAGTTATTTTAAATATATGATATTAATTTACACATGGATAAAAAAAAAGTATTGAAGTGAAAAAAATTAATTTATTACCATATAAATAATATAATGTGTGGTATAATTATTTCAATTGTTTCTCCTCATATTAATGTTGAATTTAATGTATCTAGGTATTGGTAGAGTAATTAACTATTGATAAATAACTCTTTTGATAAAATGATCAATTGTAGTGTTATTTTAAAAATGGTGTTTAATTGTTGATTGTTATATTGGTGAATGAAAATGAGGATTTAAAAAAAAAATCGTGAACATTAATTAATATACAAAAGCGATATTATTTTATAGTTAGATTTAAATTTGTATTTACAGAAAGTTTAGTTATTCACAATGGAAGTTTTTGTTTGCCAAAAATTTTTATTTTTCATATAAAAAATTGAGGAATAGACAAATCAAAGAGACATTTTATTAATAGAATATTCTATTAAATAATTAATATAATTATGTAAATGTACCCAAATTATCAAAAGACATTCAAAATTGTTTCCCGTGTTACTTCTGCATGATTTTAATTATATTCTGAATTTAAATCTTAACTACAAATATTACTGGAAATAGAAGATATGTTCTATGCTGATTGTAGATGTTAATTATTCATTTATATATTAGTATAAAAACACTGTTCAGTTAATTATAATATGTTTCTGATATTATAGATATATATAGAGAAAGATTTAAAACACTAAGAAAAAAAACTATTTTTAAAATAGCCACTGCGATGCTACTTCAATAGCATTCCTAAAATTATAGTGAAAGAAAATATATTGTTGACAGATGATGAAAGATTGACAAGTTTTTGATTCTTATTCTCTAGAAAAGAATAACTAAATATTTAGTAAACTGATTAACATTGAAAGTTTATTTTAGATGCTTATGATGGCTACAAAAAAAAAAAAAAAGAGAAAAGAAATTCTAAGCCTAATTAAAATCTGAAAAAAAAAAATGTTCAAAAATTTTTTCATTGTCCTTTATTGGAACACAGATTGAATATATCTAAATACGATATATATATAATTTGACTATTCTTTTTGCTTGCCTTTCTGTAAGTAGAGAAATTTGTTTCTGATTTTTATTTAATAACAGATTTTAATGGCCTATTTATATTCTATTGTTCTATTCATTTATCTATCTATTTCTTTATCTATCTCTGTCTATTTATTTATTTTATCTTAATATGTTTAACCAATTTATATATGTATATATTCTTTATCTATCTATCTATCTATCTATCTATCTATCTATCTATCTATCTATCTATCTATCTATCTATCTATCTATCTATCTATCTATCTATCTATCTATCTATCTATCTATCTATCTATCTGTCTGTCTGTCTGTCTGTCTGTCTGTCTGTCTGTCTGTCTGTCTGTCTGTCTGTCTGTCTGTCTGTCTATCTATCTATCTATCTATCTATCTATCTATCTATCTATCTATCTATCTATCTATCTATCTATCTATCTATCTATCTATCTATCTATCTATCTATCTATCTACATATCTATCTACCTATTTATCTATCTATATATTATGTATCTACCCTATTTAACGATCTATATTTTATCTATCTACCTCCATATCTATCTAACTATCTGTCTATCTATCTACTTTACCTGTACTGGCACATCCAAAGGTATTAATGGTTCTGCCCACCTCAAATTAACTCCTAAGCGCTCGGCATTATATCTGTTTAACATTTGATTATGCATGTAGAAAAACAGTTCTCCTTTACGGTCTTTTATTGGTCTTGTTGGTGAAGGTACCCAATCCATAGGATAAATTAAGTGCCAGTGCCAGTGATGAGAATTAAGTCCAATATCTTCTCTCCAGTATGCTAATAAATGTTCTTTATCGCGATCAGTCCCGGTGAAATTAATATCAATTACAAGAGGTTGCTGTCGCTGACTACTCCTTCCTCTCGTTTGCATTTGCTTTTTTGCATTTTCCATATACTGTTCTCCAACAAAGTGATCGGGAAATAATTGGTAGAAGTGTGGAATGGGCATTCCACGACAGTCCTGACGGTGTAGCATTGCTATGCTCATTGCGTAGACATACATCATGGGATTAACTTTGGTCCGTAAATGCATTCCTGCCATCATGAAGTCCGTAAAAGATTTGCATAAAAGTAAAATATCAATAATACGACTTGCTTCTTGTGAGTGGGATGCCACATAAATGGAAAACATTTTATCCTTTCTTAAAACTCCTATTCCTTCAGGTTCCATTGGCATTGGTTGATCATTATTCATCATCGGCTGCCTCCAGGAACACATGCCTATTTCTAAAGGATTTGGAGCAGATGGCATTAGCATCATGCCCATTGGAATTTGGCAGGTCATTTTGAAAGATTTCAATCTAAAATAATTATATATAATGAATTTACGATTTTTTTAAAAAAAATATACATAAAAAATACTACCACCTACATGAACACACACACATTTATAACTTGATAGTGATCATAATATATAATGTAACACTATACAATAAAAATAACACACATTGTTTAAACTCACATTAAGATTAATATCTAGCTGTCCGTTCAAATATAATTATTATTCATCAGTCCGATTATTAAAAGAGGTAGTAATCAATGGTAATTTTATTTTAAAAAATAACTATTAATTTTAACAATATATGATATAGAACGATGAATGTTACATACTTACCAAACACTGAAATCTATAGATTTGTTGCTGGAGAAGTTATATAATACTTGAGAATAGAAATGACAGAATTGAGCTCATATACAAATCTTTTAATAGGTTTAGAGTGTAGTACTCTTCCATTGTAATAAACTAGACGAATTAAAAGCTAATAAAACTGGAATTCATATGTCCACAGTCTGGTGATTAATAAAAGCTCCTACCAATTCAGAAAAACATACGAATATTACTTATAACTTGCAAATGAAAATTCTCTTACATGAAAGTGTGAAATATGTTGAGACATATTTATAATATTTTTCACATCCCCAAGTAAAACATTTACACTATTTGAAAGTATCTG